>JAPYZC010005358.1:0-11855 GCA_030522665.1 Ichneumoninae sp. A BG-2022a | reverse complement strand
AATTTTGCATAATAATAATTGCAAAATGTTATTAACAAATTCATCAAAAAATTAATTGGTCAACAAATTACCCGGCAACAAAACTTTTTTTTTATGAAAGTGATTCGTTTATTTTTCAGAATACGTATGAATTTTTTCATAGTTTTAAGTAATCGTTGATTTTTTACTTTTTTTTATAGAACAAAAATCAACGATTACTTAAAAATCTGAAAAAATTCATACGTATTCAGAAAAATAAACGAATCATTTTCATAAAAAAAAGCTTCGTTGCCAGATAATTTGTTAACCAATTATTTTTGTGATGAATTTGTTAATAACATTTTGAAATTATTATTATGTAAAATTAATCTTCTCGGTACCTTTAGTATACATGATTTTTTCAGATTTTTACACCATCAAGAAGTACTTGCAATTTTCTTTTATTGTTGTCGAACTTATGCGAAGTCAGAGCGCACCGAGACTTCCTCCTTAAGCTCGATTCCTCAGAGCTTCGGGCAGGATACACCTCTCGGTCTCGCCGCAGACGTTTCCTCGAGCAGGACGGAAACGGGTCTCATTCTTGGTTCGCGAAAGCGCGAGTGTTCTAACCTCCGAGCGGGGATTCCCCGTCCCCGGCCCCTCGACATTGCGTCGCGTCTAAGAGTTTCATCACCATTGGACGCCGGGGAATGACCCTTTACCACCAGTCCTCCGACACCCCAGGGCAATATAACGTTTATTAAAACAATAATCGTTTAGCATCCGCGCGTTGACAACGTCAGATGTAACACCGGCCTCGAATTTATCTGCCCCCGAGTTGCATTATTCGAAGATTGTGTCCGCCATGTTTATACACTTGTGAAAGCTTTCGCAAATTACCGCCAGAACTCGCCGTCCGCAATGAGAAAGGGTCCCACAATTTATTAACTTGGGGATACAAAATACACTGTAAAAAAAAAATTCGGATGAAATTAAATGTACCAGACTGGAAGTTTTTATGCAGAGACTAGTATATTAAATTTCGTGTAAAATTGTGATGAAAAATGTATGTTGAGTATATCAAAAACATTGGAAATACTTTGTTTTTAATCATTTACACTGAAAAAAAATTCGGTTGCGGGCTGCCGAAGAAAAAAAAGTTTGTTTCAATTCTACTATCAATTCTTAGAATCCCATATGATATTGAAACAACGATAGCAAGACTCAAGGTGACATGTTATCGTTTCAATCCGGTATGCAATTGTACGAATTCACAGTAGAATTGAAACAACGTTTTTACTTCATTGGCAGCCCGCAAGCAAATTTTGCTTGATTCAATGATATTTTTTTTCTGTGTACTTTAATTTCAATGAAAGAGTATATTAATTTTTCATCACAATTGTACGTTAAATTTAATGTACCAGTTTTTGTAGTTTACAATTTTTTTGTAGTGTATGATTGAATTTGGCCTGAAAGGGCGCTGCGACGATGTTCCGTCGACCGGGGAATCCCCCGACCGCGAAGCGTGTAACCGGGACCTCGCCCACCTTATTATCTTACGGTGTGCAAACGTCTCGGCTATCTTCGACAATGCAGTTCGCGCTTACGAGAGGAGAGCTGGTTAACCGCTCGACGACTTAACGTCATCGTCCTCGCAGACACCGGATATGTATGTCCTCGAGCGCGACTTACGGTGGTCACGTATCGTCGAGCAAAACACATATTTTCGCTAAACTGCCTGCTTAAAGCGACACGAGCATGCGTCGAGCTTATAAATAATTTATTATCTTTATACATCGATAGATACATCGATGTCCTCACGTTGTCTCGAAATTCGAGCACAAAAAGTGGTGGATCGCATTCGCGGTTGAAAACTGAGAAAACTTTTCCTTTGGCAAAAGTTTGTACGAAGCGTAGTTCATTAGTTACGAGCTGTTGAAGTTCCCAGCCAATCGGCGCGGCGCGATAGATGGCGCGCGCTGTCACGCGCCGCCCTCATTGGCGGAAAGCTTCGAAAGCTCGTATCTCGAGAACCGTGGACTCTAGAAAAAAATTTCAAAGGAACATTATACTCAGCTACGAAACCCGAATACGGTCACAGATTTTCCCGAGGCAATTTCGTGCGTCATTTTTTAAATTTATTTATTTTTCGTCTTTGCGACATAAAATGAGTTTATAATCCTATAATTCCTTTCGGTGTTCCTCACTCCAGCCGAGGGGGTTGACGTGGAAGAGGCACAAAGGATAGTGAGGCAGCAGAAACGGAAACGAGTCAAAGGAGGTTTTCGCAGCTACGTAGAAGAATTCTCCTAACAATCCGTCTTTATGCCTTCGACGACGGTGTGTACCTACGTGTGTACCATTCCCCCAACCCCTTTCCCCCTCCCCCCGACACCGTACTTATATCGCGCTATATATACGCCCATACTATATTATTACCGCATTGCTGCGACGACGGCAACGACAATAAAATAAAAATAGAATGACGCCGAAGCTTTCTCGCCGAAGCTCTGAGATGCGAGTTTCTCGAGCTTTTTCATCGTTAGACACAAAGAGCCATTTCTTTCATATTTTCAATGCGAAATTTTCATTTAAAAAAAATGGATGATCAGAAATTATTTATTTTTTTCATCTCTACAAGTGGAATCTAAACAGACATATTTACAAGTCCAAAGTCTCTTACAAAATTGATTATTTTTTTCTCTTCAAAGTGAACAAAAAATGATGTTTCGTTCGCGGTTTTTACGTCGATCGAAGCTTTCTCGCCGAAGCTCCGAGATGCGAGTTTCTCAAGCTTTTTCATCGTTAGACATAAAGAGCCATTTCTTTTATATTTTCAATGCGAAATTTTCATAAAAAAAAATAGATGATCAAAAATCTTTTTTCCATCTCTACAAGTGGAACCTAAACAGACATCTTTACAAGTCCAAAGTCTCTTACAAAATTGATAATTTTTTTTCTCTTCAAAGTGAACAAAAAATGATGTTTCGTTCGCGGTTTTACATCGATCGAAGCTGCGTATGTAAATGTACGATAGGAAAGGGTAAGAAGTTGCTTCTCATGACGATGGGTGCGGCTCTCGTGGCTACTCCGACTAATGCGTGGGTGCGCCGGTCTCGGCGCGGTGTGCCTAACAGTGCCTTAAGTAATTGTTTATTGCTATATCTTGGTGAATTCTCTTCCCTCGTCTCGCGTTTCCCTTCTCGTTCCCGACAAGGACGGAAGAATTCATGCGCGACTAGTGGCTCGCTCGATCTCCATTTCCCCCCTCGATCCTCCCCCCCACCCCCGATCGAGGCTTATCGCTCGCCAGATGGGTGCGCCCACTGGTCTCGATCACCTTTGTTACGAGTCTATCTGTTCACCGTTCGAAAACGTTCGAGAAAAATTGATGAAAAACCCGACTCCGAAAATCTATCAAAAATAATAATTATTATTGGAATTAAGATTTTTTTTGAAAAATAAAAATTAGGCCATTTTTGGAGGCGGAGATTATTGTTATCTTATTAGAGGCAGTTCGCGGTACCGTGATATAATTTGGGATCGCTAATGCATTACGTGAATCAAGCCACCCCTTGTTATCGAACGCCGGAGGCTTATCGTGCGCCGGATAATAAGGCCGAGCCCCTGAGCTCACTGCTGTTTTTACGTAATTTCGTTACGTGTATGCTTTTTTTGTTTACCGTGCATGGGAGAAGAAGAGTTACACATTTTACGATTGTCGAATTTACCGATTATTTCATCGATCACGGTCACTTTTTTTGTGACTCCAAAAACTTATTATATTTTTAAAAAATGGTTTCAAGAAAAATCTCAAATTCCGAGTCCAAAAGTCACCGTTAAAAATGAACTTTCTCTAATCTAGTTAAAGCCGGATTACCGGTCGTGTGTGGTGTCAATATTTAGGGAGCGAAGGATAGATCGATAGATATGCATTTATCGTATATTAGGATCTGAGGTCCTTTGAGCACATCAGCCAACCAACAAAAAACCGAATGAATACCGAACGAATGCAAAAAAAAAATTAACACACTATAACTAACGGGCCAAACCTAAACCGCATAAAAATAATATAAAGAGAATAAGGCAGAAATAGCAAAAACAAAGTATTGATTAAATAATGACAAATTAATAATAATAAAATAACCCGAATACTAGAATAACAGAATAATGGAATAAACCGAACACTAAATCGCATAAAAATCTAATACAAATAAAAAATAAGCAAAAGAAAGCCAAAAATAAAATAAAATAATAACGACTTAAGTTCGCAGGCCGTACACGGAAGAAAAGGTCACCCTATTAAGAGCAACGCGTCGACGACTTCGTGGTTGCGACAGCTCTTCCAAGTTCATTTTCACGAATGTCCAATTTACCGATAATCTTATCGACCAAAATGACGTCTTTACGGCACCGAAAGCCCACTATATGAAAAGAAAAATTCGTTTCAACATAAATCCCGAATTTATGATCAAAACGTACCTCGGAGGCGCCACGGGTCTTCCGAGTCGAAAAGTCGCCGTCAAAAGGAAACTTTTACTAATGTAGTAAAAGCCAGATTAGGGGTCGTGTGTGTGGTCAATATTCATTAGGGACCGAAGGATTTGACTTCGGAGGTCACGCCGGGCTTGGCTCTTCTATTGTCCTCCGGAGTTCAAAGTCTCCCTATATTATCCCTTTGACTTTCGGCCACTCCGGACATATCGTGCCGGGCTTAAACTAGCACCGGGAATAACGCTGACTCTTAGATTGGAGGACGAAACAACTGGGATGGTGAGAAAGAAACGAGCGGAGGTTCACGGGTGAAAGGACGAAGAGAGGAACCGATGGGATGAAACGAATCGGGGTGCACGCAAACTCGCGTGTGCCCTCGGCATTGTAACTTCGACAGGCCACACAGTCGATACAGATAGATAGTAAAACTGTATGTGCCTACATAACCGACACATATGTGCCTCTATGTGGCGCTTGCGGGAGTTATACCTGCTGAACGCGAAGTCGCGGCTATACCGGACAAAGTTAATTAAATCCACTCGATTAATTAGGTTATTTGTCAGACTTGCCGGCGATTTTCGTGCCTCACTGTCCCGGGGGATATGCATTATACCCCTATACCTATTTGTACACGCAAGGCCACTCCTATCTTTTATTACATTTTTCACGAGTAGCGACTAATCGAGTTTTATTCAACGCTCGAGGCGTAGCCGAGACGCGCCGAAATGGCCGCTCCCAGCGGCCATTTTGTGTACCCGTGACGAAATTTAGCCGGGCAAACGGTAATGTTCTGCTACTAGATTAATATAAAGCTAACAGAGCATTTTTCCAATTGTTTTTCGAGAAAAACGACAAGAGCAGAAAATGTTAACTTTGGCACACAATTAGCACATATTAAGCACATAATTTCTTCATATTGTAAAAGTCATTTTTGGAGACTTTGCTCTGCTACTTTTACGCGGGTTTTTGTGAGGCCAAGGTAGAAAAATATCAGCATCCTTCATTTCCGATAGTATTTTGATTTTGGAGAGTTATTTTCGGTAATTAAGAAAAATATTATCTTTGGCTGAAGGACTTAGGTCGATGGCCTATTGGCAATAGCAATAGCAGTATTATATGTAATTAATTTTAGAAATGTATCGGCAACCAAAGATTGTTAAATATTGTCAATAAATACTTTTACTACTACTACTATCTTTCCTTTGAAAGATTATATTTTTCCTCATTATCGAAAATAATTTTCAAATATCTTTGTATTTGAAAAGTATATACTGGAACAGTTTTTTTTAAATTTGTATATATTTTTGTATATATTTTTTTTTCAAGTCGTACTCTTAACCCAAATGTACATATGAGAGTCAGTGAAGCGCTATATTTTATTGGAAAGTGTCGTGCAAGATAAATTTAACGACTAAAAAATTGGGTTAATGAATGCTGTTCGATGATACTTTTTGTACGCAATTATTTTTTTTGTCCCGATTTAACACGCGATATTAATTCTATTTAAAATTCGATACGAGTGACTAATCGAGTTTTATTCCTCGCCCGAAGGGGATATTTTGTGATCCCATGACAAAATGCCTTTGGCGTGGCATTATTTCGCGACGCAAATATGCAAAAATATCCGTGTTTTTCATTTCCGGTACAATATTGATTCAAGAACCTCCTCTCCGATAATTAAACAAATTTCTTTCAAAGATATTTGAAAACTGTATTCAGGGGCAATTTTTTTTCAAATTTGACAAGGTTTCTATTTATAATTTTTCGATACTGTAAAATCTTTTTATTGCATTAAAAAAATAAATAAAATAATATACTCTCGACCCAATTGTAAATATCTGAAGTGATTGCAGCGCTATATTTAGTTTCAAAAATGTCGTGCAGAATAAATTCGACGACAAAAAAATTGGGTCAATGAATGCTCTTTTCGATTATACTTTTTCGTACGTACGGTTTTTTTTGGTCGATTTAACGTGCGATATTTTTGCTCGTAGTACCCCGACAAGGTCGCTGGGAATAAAATGCCTCGAATGCATTCAGGGGTATTAAAAGTTTCATTGCACGTATAAGTATAACGGTATGCGGATATATACCTACGGAACGCGGGAAGATCGGGGAGCGCTGTAGAGCGCAGAGATGGGTGATATCGTGATACTCCGGTGGCACAGACGGCAGCACGGGGGTGGAATAAAAGTCGTACGGGCAACAGCTGTCGAGTCACCTGTTCAAACAGCTATTTTGTTCGCGATATCAATTTACGTTGACGCGCTTCATTCATGCGCACGCGCACACTTTTCACAAAACTTTTTTTTTTCTCGCCAGGTGAAAGCTTCGAAATCCATTTCTGTAACCGTGCACGCCCCGAAGTTGTATCGTGTAATTTTTGTACCTTCTATTGTGCATTTTTTCATGATTATTGCTTACAATTTTGTTGCACAATTTTTTATAGTTAGCAATAAAATTCGCGGTATTTTTTTAACTTTAAATAACGCTGAATTAATTCGGACTATTTTATGTTTGGAAAATTGAATTTTTTGCGCGGTTTTGATTAAAGTGATTTCATTTCGACTGACGACTATTTTGTGGAAAACAAATCATTGTAATTTACGCACAGTTTTCACAAAATTTTTTTTTGTGGCCAGGTGGAAGTTTCGAAACCCATTTCTTTAACTATGCTCAACCCGGTGTTCGACCGTATAATTTTTTCATTTCTATTATGCATTCCTTTATTTATGGTTATTGCTTACCATTTTGTTTCACAATTGTTTTATAGTTATTCATAAATTTCGCGGTATTTTTTTAAATTTAAATAACGTTGTATTAATTCGGACCATTGCATGTTATTTTTTATTCTTATAAAATGGAATATTTCGCGCAGTTTTGATAAAAGTGATTTATTTTTAACTGACGACTATTTTGTGGAAAACAAATAATGGTAATTTTCGCACAGTTTTCACACAAATTTTTTTTGTGGCCAGGTGAAAGTTTCAAAACCCATTACGTTAACTATGCTCAACCCGGTGTTCGACCGTATAATTTTTTAATTTCTGTTATGCATTCCTTTGTTTATGGTTATAGCTTAACATTTTCTTTCACAATTGTTTTTCTAGTTATCGATAAAATTCGCGGTATTTTTAAAATTAAATAACGTTGTATTAATTCGGACCATTGTATGTTATTTTTTATTCTCATAAAATGGAATATTTCGCGCAGTTTTGATAAGTGTGATTTAATATTGACCATCGACAATTTCATGAAAAAAAAACAAACAAACAAAAAGATAGTGTCGATTGGTCCGAGAGAATGATTGAAAAAAAGTAGGAGTTTCCGCGCACGGGGATAACCCGTCGGAATCCGCCGGCCAATTTCCGGAAGCATAGAATATTCAGTGAGCAATGCGGTGTGGCAACCTAGATTTCCCCGGCTTCGGCGCAGCCCCGGCTTTCGCGAAACAGCGATATTTTCGCAACTACCCGGTACGACCTAATTTCTACCTTTTTTTATCCTCTTCTTTGACCGCCTTTTTTATTTTTATTTTCCGGCAACGAGCGGGGAACAATTGTTGTCTCATTACTGTTTAGAATTTTTATTTCAACTTTTTTTTTTTTTTTTTTCTCGTGAATCGAATGAGAGACAAAGGGAACGAGGACGAATATTATAAGCCGGCGACCCGTGCCAGAGCCACGTGCGTCGAGCAGATGGTCCCCTCACGTTACACCTTGCAACCCCCATAAACCAGCGACAGCAGCGGCTCTGGCGACTGTTAATAGCGTCGGCTCTCTCACTCGCTCCAATCGGCTTGGGCGTAGAAAAAAATATAACGTTTCAGTGGGAACAGCAGCACGACAGCGTAGGCAAAGTTACGCAGACGAACGTGAGTCGACAAACAATATAGAAGCACTCCAATAATTATATAATGGCTGCAAATGGATTCGCACGTCGGTACAGATTTTTCAATAATAATAACAATAATAATAATGGTACGTTGTGGTATTTATTGCGTATAAGAATAAAAAATTCTCGTCGCAAGAGGACCGGAATCTTCGGTATCGAGGTTTGCAAAATTTTACAAACTGTTTTAGCACTAAAAAAATTTAGTACCTCACGACACTTTTTTTTACTGATTTATTAATAAGCTGGGCTCAATCACAGGCGCGATCCGCAAACACAACGGCGAAACGGTCAATAGCAGAGTGGGAGAGTGCCCCACAGAACTATGTATATATGTTCGGTTAACAAAGTGAATTAGTAACAATAAATTTGTGGATGAAAAGTTAAAGAAAAACACAAAAATAATAACAATTTCGTACAATCTAAAGGTAACGTTTAGACTTGCATCTCTAATATCGCCGAAAAGTCGGAAAATAGGGGAGAGCGGGGCAAAATGGCACGCAATGTTCCAATAACTTTTGGATGGTGGCGATGGTGATCCGCGGGGCAAAACGGGTTTGAAAATCCGGATGTATCGTTGGGACAAAGTAGGGCATCGAAAAATTATTGGAAAATTGAGTTTTGCCCTCACTGTCCCCTACACTACGCCCAATCCTCACCTAGTTGCAATAATAATAATAATAATAATAATAATAATAATAATAATAATAATAATAATAATAATAATAATAATAATAATAATAATAATAAACAGATTCCTCCCAAACCTATTTTTCTTAAAAGCTATACCAGAGATGATCTTGTGCAATTTGTTATTTTCTTGTTATAAAAACTATTACTTTTTTGAAAAACGTGTATAAAACTATGTAAAAGCGGCCGGTCCTCGTAAATAAATAAATAAATAAATAATAATAATAATAATAAATTTGGTATACCGTACTCGAAATATTATGCAATAGTATTTTTAGGTGTAGAATCGCAATTCGGAAGGTTACCTAAGCTGCATCCCGGGGCTCGATGGTATATAGGAGGATCGCGTATGAGGGAAGTTCGCGTATATAAAGTACGGCGAGAAGAAGTGACGACCCTCGGCTTTCGGGGCTTTCGACACCTCGACCCGCGGACGCAAAGCTCGAGATTGAACTGGATATTGAATTTTTTTTTCTTCTCATCCGTCCCTTCGCGCATCTTTCGTCCCGCATTCGTTTTTTCGAACCCTATACGCCCGGGTCGAGAGACGAGAGCGAGGCAAAACTTTATTCCTCGCTACACGCTCCAATTCGAACGTTAGCTTTGGGACTTTTTTTATTTATTTTTTTTAATGCGTTTGTGTTGTTTGTACCTTTAATTCGACCCGAAAATTTATTTGCTCCGCGATACGCGGTTGAAAAATATGAGAGGGAGGAAAAAAACGTAACAATGTATAAATTTTTCGTCTGGCAAGGCTGGGTCACTGTTGTGAAAAGGGACGCGTTCCGCGACGCAACGTCCGGCTTGGCGCACCTGGCGCTCGTTATAATACTAAAACGTCGTTATAAACGGCTCTGGCGGAGGTTTAACGAAGATTTGTGGGCATCTTAATCAGGGACGGGAAAGAGGTGGAGGCGGAATTCTTTTCCGGGCTTCAGTTTCGCCGGGTACCTCGAAAAAATTTACAAGCTTTGCCTCTTACCTCGTTAAAATTTGTTACCATTCATTATTTTGCAGCGACTGCTCGATCAAATTTTTTAATAACAATTTTTTTAAATTTATTTATTTATTTCGGCACAGATATCGAAACTATTCGTGTTAAAATCTATTTATTAAAACCGCTCGTTTGTGGCCTAAAAAAATTCAAACGTTGACTTAGTCTGTTCATCCGGATCCGGTGCAGATCGATGGACGCAACATTTCATTCAAAGGGAGACGATGGAACACGAAAAACCAACCAATGAAGAAATGTTTGTGCATCGTAAATTCCAACCTCGAAAAAATTTACAAGCATTGTTTTTTACCTCGTTAAAATTTGTTACCATCAATAATTTTGCATCATCTGCTCGTTCAAATTTTTCATACAATTTTTTCCAAGTTCTGGTGTTCCGTTTATTTTATTGTACTATTTTTTGCGGCAAAAATATCGAGATTAATGGCTTTTCTATTTTTTGAAAACTTTCGTTTACGGCTTTTTTATTTCAAAGGTCGACATGGTCTATTCATCCGGATTCGCTGTAGATCAATAGATGGAACATTTTATTCGGAGGGCAACGATGGAACACGAAAAAAAAATTCAACGAAGAAATGTTCGTCCAGTTTACTCATTTGCATTCATAAACAGAGCCGATTCAACCGGATATGAGGGTTGAATGCGTTGGAGGCTTGCGGGGTAAAAAAAAACACTTTAAAGAGCAAACCGATCGAGCTTTGATACACTCTAATCGATTAGCATTCACGTGAGAGGTGGGCGTACATAGTTCGATGAGAGAGCTGGTTCGAATTCGACGCGGTTTTCCTGGTTGGTAGCGAAACCGCACGACGATCGATGTTTTATGGAGTTTTTTTTTTCATACTACAACCTCGCATCTAGCCAGGGGGAAAAATACATCGTATACAGCCTCGATACAGAGTGTCAACAAATTGGTTTTCCGATAAAGTTTTGCCGAAAATCACAATTATTTGTTTAAAAAAAAGTACAAATAATTTCGTCACCTTTAATTATAAAAATCAATTTTTGGACGACTAACATTAGCTTGTCGACAGTACAACCCAACGATCCCAGTCATTTAAATGAAAAACCTTCATTTATATAATAAATTAAGTAAATATTATAAATAAATATAAATAATTCAAATACAATTCACAATTATATCGCAAAAAAAGACAAAACATAATTAAATGCTCTTACCGCAATCTTTTTTTAATCCAAAGAGAGAGTCAAAAAAAATCGCTTCGATCGATAAAATAATTAACAAGTTCGCAGCCGTTTAAATTTCGTCGAAACGTCGAGTAAAGCTTAACGTCCTAACTAACCCCTCATCGCTCCGCCCTTGGCTCTTAGGCAGTTTGGGTGCGGAGTACTGGGAGTACCGGTCGCCAGGCGGTATAATTGCGATATAATTGTGGATTGTATTTTTTTAATGTATAAAAAAATACAATACACAATTATATCGCAAAAAAAAAAAAGAAAAAATATGTAATTAAATGCTCTCACTGTACCATTTTTTAAATTCACCGTAACAATTAAAAAATGCACTCCATTCGATAAAATAATTACCAAGTTCGCAGTCGTTTAAATTTCGTCGAAGCGTCGAATAATGCTTAATATTATAAATAAATATAAATAATTCAAATACAATTCACAATTATATCGCAAAAAAGGACAAAACATAATTAAATGTTCTTACCACAATCTTTTTTTAATCCAAAGAGAGAGCCAAAAAAAAAATCGCTTCGATCGATAAAATAATTAACAAGTTCGCAGTCGTTTAAATTTCGTCGAAGCGTCGAGTAATGCTTAATATTATAAATAAATATAA
>JAPYZC010005355.1:0-10318 GCA_030522665.1 Ichneumoninae sp. A BG-2022a | reverse complement strand
GTTGAGTTACCACATATTTTGATGAACAATTTTTTTTTCAACAATTTGTTAATAACATTTTGAAATTATTATTATGCAAAATGAATCTTTTCAGTGCCTTAATAAGTATGCATTTTTTCAGATTTTTATAACATTGGCAAGTGTTTGCAATTCTTGCCCGAATTCCCGAATTTAGGCAAAATGAACACCACTAGCTCTAACCTCCTTGTGAATTGTTAAAAATTAAGTATTTTCTATGTTTTTTTAATACCCTGAATATTATTTTTACATCACAATTGTACGTGGAATTTAATATAGCACTTTTTGCATAAAAACTTTCAGTCTGGTAAATTAAATTTCATACGGTTTCTTTTTATTGTAGTGTACATGTAAAAAAAATTGTAAATTTAATGTACCAGACTGGAAGTTTTTATGCACTGGTACATGAAATTTAATGTACACATTGTGATGAAAAATGAATATACTTTTTCATTGAAATTAAACTAAATTATTAAAAATAATGTATGCCCAATGTTTTTAATACATTAATTTGAACATTAATTTTTTCATGGCAATTGTACATGAAATTGAATATATCAGTTTTTGCCTAAATACGGCTATATTCAATTTATTTATTTATTTATTTAATTTACGGGACGAGCCCTTTAACATTTTTATAATATTTTACAATTCAGATAAATTTCATATTTCGTGTAACGTGTGTAACAGTATATTTTACAAATTCAATTTCATACGAATTTTTTTATACAGTGTATAAACGTGCTCGAACGTACAAAATCTTTTCAGTACTATCTGCCTAATGGTTGTTATTTTCAAGCAGCAATCTCTCATTTGTTGGTTAACTTACCCGTGTGTTGCGCAGAAAAAGTATAAAATCGGGTTCGATGAAAATAATTATTCCCTCAAAATATAAAAATCTGCGATTGTTAATGTTCTAAAATCAGTCTAACCAGCAATCAGTAATCGGTAAATCAGCATAGTAAGAAAGCCCGAAAGAAAAAAAGATACTCCAAGGAAAGAAAAATAATAAAAAAAAAATCATTATAGCTATGTTGTTTGTGTTCAATGAATTTTGTTCATCATGCTTTTTTACCTATTGTCCTCCTTAAATTCCGTTTTTAATCAGATGGTAAGGTAAACGGCCCAGTTTCCGCCACTGTCCCAGTTACCGCCATTAATGGCAATTTATACTAAATAGGCTATACGTTAAATACAAATTAAATTGACGGCATGTTGAAGAGCAGTTTACTCTTGATTAATGCTATGATACGTATATTTGTTATAAAATGTTACCTTTAACAATTAAAGGTGGCGGAAACTGGGCCTAAAGGTGGCGGAAACCGGGCCGTTTACCTTACTGAAAACCTCTTGTGCATTCGGACACCTATAAATGTTACCCGTCGTTGCCCGGAAGTTGCGCGTCGACGCTTTACGCAGCGCAAATTAAACGCAAAACGAATAATTCTTATTTTTTAATTTCAGGGCCCAGAATGCACAAATGCAGTAATTTCGATAGATGGATGTTGGTTTGGATGAAAAAATTTCCGAGCAAGGATCAAGTTCCCGAAAAAGTTGGGTGAGTTTTCGCCCGAAAGCGGGAAAAATCAAAGATCACAAAACGTTTGTTGATACGACGTTTCGTTAATTTTTTTCTTTTTTCGTGCGCAGAGTGGACCTCTACCAAAAAGCTCAGAGTCAGGCACGCATAAAAACCGCAAATATAATGATGGTTTGCACCGTAATCGGATGCATCTGGGCCGTAGTTACCGGCAAGAGAGAGGCCAAAGCTGGAAACAGTTTGCACAAGCAAAATCTCGATTGGCACAAACAGATCAACGAGGAGTACAGAGCCAGCCAAGCAGCTGCTGCTGCTGCTGGGACCGATGTAAAGACCACATAGATGAACTGGTCACTCTAGCTCTGAACAGTAGGGAGAAAAATAAGTATCTTTTAAATAGTTATGGTACATTGAAAGTGATACAAGGAATCTGAAAATTACTTCACAAATTGTTTTATATACATTAAAATTTATGTATAAAACTGTATATATATATTATATATTATATTATACATAATATATATATATACGATTACTACAAAAATTAATTTGGCTGCTCGGACAAAGATACGTTGATAGGGATATTCTTGATATTAGGTCTGCTGCAAAAAAATTTCAATAAACCCCATCCTTTGCAAATATTTGATATATATATATATCTATATATATATATATATATGAGATATGTATAAAGTAATTAAGAAACATATGTACGTATATTTGAGCAATATAACATCGGAGGTTTTTGTAAGAAAAAAAAGGGAAGACTCAAGTATTTTAATAAGTTGCGTATTCAACATCTTATAAACCGTGTATTATATATGTACAGTACAACTTTCTGAAAAAAAATGTTTTATGATTAAATTAGTATTACTATCTCATTGGTGTTGTACAAAGTTCATTTAGCTCTGACGACATCGGTCGATCTTAACGAAGTCTTGTGACTAATTTCAAAAGATTTGGGAATTGTAAGGGAGACTCTTCGTCCTTCAAGAATCCACTTTAACAGTTGGTTTGCAGAAGCTCCTGCATTTTTCGTAGTAAACCTGAGTGCGTTTTTTCACCACTTCCTCGACTAACTCAAACTCCAATATTCTCAGATTGTTCTGCTCTTTTCTTTTTTTCTTTTCAATTTTTAAAAAGGAATAATTCACAATGTTTTTAATAATTATGTGAAAACAAAAAAATGTGATTAAATTACCATCATAATATGCCTATTATGATTAGTATTATTATCTTATTGGCGTTGTACAAAGTTCATTTAGCCCAGACACGAGATCGGTCGATCTGAACGAAGTCTTGTGACTAATTTGAACAGATCGATTGGGGAATTGTACAGGAGACTCTTCGTCCTTTTAGAATCGACTTTAAAAGATGGTTCGTAGAAGCTCGCGCATTTTTCGTAGTAAACCTAAGTGCGCCACTTCCTCGACTCCCAACTCGAACTCCAATATTCTCAGATTGTTCAGCTATTTCCTCAATTTTTTCGTTATCATCCGATCGTCCTCTTTCGCATTAAGGCAAAAAAAAGGAAAAACTCACAATGTTTTTAATAAGTTGCATATTCAACATCTTATAAACCGTGTATTATATATGTACAGTACATTTCAGAAAAAAAAAAAAAAAACAAAAATTATGATCAGTATTACTATCTCATTGGCGTTGTACAAAGTTTATTTAGCCCAGACGCGACACGGTCGATCTGAGCGAAGTCTTGTGACTAATTTGAACAGATTTATCGGGGAATCGTACAGGAGACTCTTCGTCCTTCAGGAGTCCAGTTTAACGGGCGGTTTGTAGAAGCTCCTGCATTTTTCGTAGTAAACCTGAGTGGTGCGTTTTTTCACCACCTCCTCGACGCCCAACTCGGACTCCAACATTCTAAGATTGTTCTGTTCTTTCCTCAACTTCTTCATTATCGTCGGATCGTCCTGTTTCGCCGCTCTCTCCTCTTTCAGTTTCATCACCCGATCTCTGGTCGCGTTCAGGCACTTCTTTATCGAAACCTCTCGCTGAGCGTGTCCGGACTGGATTTGCTGGAACAAATCTTTGCACGTTCCGGACGGATCGACCTGGCCCTTGAACGACTCCGTCGGAATCGACGTGTTCAAAAGGTAAATTATCTTGTCATCGAACTGTCGCATTTTCTTCAGCGAATCCTGAAACACAAAAACGATTCGTCGTTCGTTAAACGCGGTTCAGTTTTCGTAGGTTAGCGAGCGGACGTGATTGAAGCAAAAAAATTCGAAAATTTCCAAGAATCGATCGAAACTCCAGCGGCGAGAAAAAAATTGCCTGCATAGAAATGCGCACTCGCGTAACTAAAATTCGCAAAGAAAACTCGTCGACAGCGAACTGGTGGAGCGTTTGGAGGTCGATGAAAATTTCTTATCACAACACGCGAGATCGCGAAGCTGAAGCGCCGGCGGACCAAAATTATATTTATTGACATAAAACATGCACGACGATGAGCGAACGGTTAACGCGACGAATCGAAGGATTTGTCGCGGGTATTTTGTCTCACAAACGATGCAACGTGGAGTTTCGAGTTTGTAATACCTGGAATTCTAAAAAATCGCCACACTCCATCCTCGAAGTGGCTGCCATTTTGAATAAAGGTTAAGTTCTTTTGTGCGTCGACGCGCATGCGCAGTGGAGCGGCGCGAGAGGTCGCCTCTGTGCGGATTCGGTGGCTAACGGATGGGCGACCGAAAGCAAAACCTCTATCAAAACTGATTTCACCATATGTAAGGGGACGTGAAAGAGCTGTGCGAGAGGTAGCTGAAATTTTGAAATCAACTTTATTCAATGGTGCTAATTTTTCTGAGAAAAAAATGAATTGGGCCCGGATTCAAAATTACCGTGTGCATTCGGCCCGAAATCACTTTTTTCTAAAAAAAAAAATGGCAACATTGGATAAAGTTACTATGAAAAATGCGACTATCTGTCTCGCACGCACAGCTGTTTCACTTCCCCTTAATAACCCGTTTTGGCTGGTTTCGAAGATAAGCATCTTCGAAACTTTCGTCGATAAGTAAAAGGGATTTTTTAACCATTGCCTTTCACACGAATAAGATAATTTGTCGACAGACGGAGATACGACCAGTCGGCAATGCAGATACCTACATGATGGAAAGACGATCATTTCCCGAGGGATGCCGTTAAATGTCAACGCTGCCTCGATAGTGTCGTATCACCTTATAAGTAAAAAATGGTAAAAAAAAATTCCGGTTAAACAATGTGTCGTTTTTATCACAGAGCCAAACCTGAAAAAAATCTACTTGATGCACTCGTGGAGCTTTTAAGTGGAGAAAGTTTAAGGGGATGCTGAACCAGTTTTTAACTCCTTACTTACCTTTCTTACCAACGGAAGGAGGCGATTCTTTATTTGAAACCGACATTTTCAATTTCTAGCTTACACCTTATAGTTTCAATTTCTAACTTGAAACGTATAGTTTTAATTTCTAACTTGAAACGTATAGTTTTAATTTCTAGTTTGAAACTTATAGTCTCAATCTCTAGCTTAAAACGTATAGTTTCAATGTAGAATTGTTAATACAAAATTATTTATGAACCCGTTACGAAAAATCCTCTCGTACAATTTATTACAGAACGATCGCATCGCATTACACAACCTTGAACGAAAGAGACCTCTTTTCATTAGACAGCGTTTCCAGGCTCAATCTACACACTTTTCCCAGCTCAATTTGCACATCCCTAAAAACCGGACGATGCACTCATCTTGCAGGAGTTCAAACCTGCGTAATACGGTGTGTTCAGTGACTCCGCGTATGTATTTTCCATAAAACCCTGTGTAATATATAGCCTCGTTACTTTAATTTAAACTGCAGAATTACGTCATTCTGCAGCCCACGTTACTCTAAACCGAGCACCCAGGATAACGTAGAAACCACGTTGAAAAATAACTTTCCGTTACTTTAAGAATTCTTTTTAAGTAACGTGGGATTTCGCGTTAAAAAAGAGTGACGCAAAGCTCACGTTACTCTAAACCGAGCACCCAGGATAACGTAAAAACCACGTTGAAAAATAACTTTCCGTTACTTTAAGAATTCTTTTTAAGTAACGTGGGATTTCGCGTTAAAAAAGAGTGACGCAAAGCGCACGTTACTCTAAGCCGAGTACCTAGGCTAACGTGAAAACCACGTTGAAAAATAATGTTTCATTACTTTAAGAATTCTTTTTAAGTACCATGAGATTTAGCGTTGCACACTCACGAAAACGTTGCCTAACATGAGCTTTGCGTTACTTCAACTCCACTATCGAACTAACGTTAAAGTTGCCCTAAACCCGGCCCGAACTGCACGGTGTCCGGCATTGAGAAACGTTTATCGAGGCCTTCCCGACGAACAGCTCGGAACACTTGTTACCATCCGCAGCTCTGGTGAGCCTCTTGAGCTGTTCCACTCTGGACCCGGCACGAGTGCCATGCACCGAAAACTCTGCAGTTTCGCTTGTACTCGATGTCGCGTGTTTAGAAGAGCTATCAGCGTTCTTGGACGCGCAGCAAGAATCGGCGTCTTTTCTCAGCGGCTTATCGACGTCTCGCGCCCGAAGACCGTCCCTGCAAGAGAAGATCTTTCTTTGACTCTCGGTCGGTCTCATCTCTCCGAAAAGCAAAGCTGGCGCTTTGGGGATCGAGCATTTGGACGAGTCGCAGCTCGGCTCGAACTGCAGCGCCGCCGCACAGTCGTGCGTCGTTTTCTCCGCTCGTTCGGTAATTCTTTTTGTCAGAACTGCCTTGGGCAATTTGTAAGCGGGCGGCGGTTTGGGCCGCGGTTCTTCCGCTCTGCGCACTTCCGGTCTCGGTTCCTCGGTGAAGATCAGAACGTCGCCGGCCGTGGCCTCGTATCGCGGATCGCCCAGGCGCGGATCTTGTTCGAGGCAGCGTCGTTTCTCCCGATGGGCGATTCGGCAGGCTCGAGGATCCGGCGGTTTCTCGACTTCCGGTTTCCAGCCGAAGATCATTTCCCAGTAAGACTTTGGCTCCTCGCTCTTCGCGGTGTCTCGGCAGTTCGACAATCTCCTCTTCGCGAGCTCCTTGTCGTCGCAGCCGCTTATCTGAAGGCACTTCGAGGGACACTCGGGATTGCAGGGTCGCAGCCTTTCCGGAAGTGGTTCGCCGCAACGCGTGGGACGCCGATCGTCTTTAGGATTTCCTTTACTGGCGCGCATCCAGGAGAAGAAAGGTCGTCGGTTGGCGAATAGAACTTTGTTGACCAGATTTTCGGCGCTCCTTTCCAACCATTTTGAGGACTGTTTAGCCTACGAAAAAAGATTAATGGTAAAAGATCATTTTTCAAAGTAGATCCATCGATTGGGTCACGAGATGGAAAGAAACGTTCTATTCTTGGCCGACCTGTGATAAAAGTACACCGGAAATTTGGGGCTTGGTCCAAAAGTGTGCCATGATGTTGAGGTTAAATGTAAGGACTGAAATCGGTGACTATTGGAACGGCATGGTCGATACAAATGAAGATCGTTTACACCAGTGAGGTACGGCAACCTTAATGTCTTAATTCATAGGCTCAAGAGGAATTCCAAATACATTTGAGACGCATCGCATACGTTCTTTGGCCAACTTTTCTGTATTCCTTAATTCACACGATTCTGTCGCTGGTTGAATTCGAAATACGTTCCAGAAAAGAAATTGAAATTTCCTCTGTAACGCCACATCCGGTTTAAAAACCTCACATTTTAAACCTAAAGTGATGTCACTTCCGGTTTAAAAATCGCGGTTTTCGACCGGAAGTGATATTATGTGGGAAAACGTCACTTTCGGTTTCAAAATGTCAGTTTTCAAACGGAATTGACGTCATACGGGAGAACGTCACTTCCGGTGTTAAAATCTCAGTTTTTGACCGGAAGTGATGTCATAAAGGAAAACGTCACGTCCGGTTTGAAAGTCTCAGTCTTCAACCGGAAGTGACGCCATACGGTAAAACGTCACTTCCGGTTTGAAAGTCTCAGTCTGCAACCGGAAGTGACGTCATACTGGAAAACGTCACTTCCTTTTTCAAAATCTCAGTTTTCAACGGTAAGTGACGTCATATGGAAAAACGCCACTTCCGGTTTGAAAGTCTCATTTTTCAACCGGAAGTGACGTTTTCCCGGAAGCGATGGAATCGCACGAACTAAAGCCACCACAAGGCCACGGAAGTGACGTCGTAAAAAAAAAATTATTTTAGTCCGCGACTTCACTTCCGGTTTGAGAGTCTCGGTACTTCACCGGAAGTGTCTTTACACCGTTTAATCCGCGAAACAACAGCACGAGATTACATCGCCAACAGTCGTCGTACTTCGCCTTAGGAAAACATAAACAAAACCCCCCGTCGCTATCCATAAACAGTTATGGAATGAATAAACATCGAGCGACGATACGACAACTATTATAGCATCGCAGTTCCAACACATTACAGAAGCAACGGACAAAGAGAAACGCACGTCTAGGCGAAACGATGGAATCGTGTACATTGATTCGATTCGTCTGCACCCTCGCCGCTCCTCGACTCCCTCTATCTTTTCTCTCGCGCGCCTCACTCGACTCCCCCCCCCCTTCTCTGCCGAACGCGTCGCGTACGTCTCACTCTCTCTTCGTCCCACTCGACCGTTTCTCTCCCACACCCCTCCCCGCACAACTGCCCGCGAGACGCCAACGAGGAAGGGTGTTTACTCAAGACACGACAATTCATTACGTAATTGAATTGAACGAGGCCTTATAGTCCCCCCCCCCGCCCCTCCCCTCCGCCGCTTCTCATACCCGAGCTTTTCGTCTCCCTTCAACTCGCTTATTTCCACGTGTGCCTTTATCCGGTTTACCCTCGGCGACGATACAGTGTGTACCAACGACGGACTTTATACATCGCGCGGAGTTTCCACGATACAGCTCCTCTATCCGTTCGACGCGGCGGAGAGGGGGGAGGGGGGCGCTGCTACACGCCCGTGCCGGGCTGCGGGGAGGGGGGAGGAGGCGGTCGCCGCCGGTACTTGGAAACGGGCGAGCCGGCTAGAGTCCCGTTTGCACGAGAAACGTCGGGAGCGAGCGACCGAATTAAACGATTAGTTAAACTGATTTCGAGTTAGGGGGAATGAATAAGTAATCGGATTTCTCGTTAAGGTAATCGCATTGGGTCCTGATTGGCTCCGTCTGCCTGCGTTACAGGATCTCGCTCTCGGGCGCTCTCGGCTCTCGTTCGACATCGCCCTCTCTGCACACGGGCGCGAGCTCTCTCTTATTCGCGTCTCTCCGCATTCGGCGCGTTTGCGGAGCCGCGGAGCGAGGCTTGCCTCGATACGACGGCGACTCTCTCTGTGTTTCGGGTCTGTCGTGCACAGATGGGACGCGCATTGGCATCGACTGATATAGACGAGAGGCGTCACCGCCTACTCTACGCTCGGTCTTTCTACGCGCGACCTACGCGAGCGGGCTTTAAGGAGGTTCGAGGCGAGTTGTGTTCGTTCCGCCTAAATTCGAGAAATTCGGGCGAGAATTGCAAACCCAATGTTGTAAAAATCTGAAAAAATTCATACTTATTATAGGCATTGAAAAAACTAATTTTACATAATTATAATTTCAAAATGTTATTAACAAATTGTTGAAAAAAAAATTGTTCATCGAAATATGTGGTAACTCAACTTTTTTTTGTTTGTGAAAATGATTCGTTCACTTTTCGGGATACGTATGAAGTTTTTCAGATTTTTATCTTTATTTTGACTTTTGCACATTTTTCCATGTAAAAAAACAAGGAAAATCAAAATAAAGATAAAAATCTGAAAAAATTCATACTTATTATAGGCATTGAAAAAACTAATTTTACATAATAATAATTTCAAAATGTTATTAACAAATAGTTGAAAAAAAAAATTGTTCATCAAAATATGTGGTAACTCAACTTTTTTTTTTATGAAAATGATTCGTTCACTTTTCGGGATACGTATGAAGTTTTTCAGATTTTTATCTTTATTTTGACTTTTGCACATTTTTCCATGTAAAAAAAAAGGAAAATCAAAATAAAGATAAAAATCTGAAAAAATTCATACGTATTCCGAAAGATGAACGAATAATTTTTATTAAAAAAAAAGTTGAGTTACCACATATTTTGATGAAATTTTTTTTTCAACAATTTGTTAATAACATTTTGCAATTATTATTATGCAAAATAAATCATCTCAGTACCTTTAGTATACATGATTTTTTTCAGATTTTTACACCATCAAGATATACTTGCAATTTTCTCTTATTGTTGTCGAACTTATGCGAAGTCAGCGCGCAGCGAGACTCCCTCCTTAAGGAGGATCGACTATAAGACGAAATCCTAAAGGGCTCCATTTTTTAATCTGTTCTACATAGAGACTCTACGCTTCTATTCCCGAAGTCTGAGCGATTTTGACCGTATGGTTTTTTTTTATTTATTCACTTTATTTTACATAATTGCATAGACTTTCTTAATTAATAATATGATATATACAATATAATATAATGTCTACGCATTAAGGGGATGCTGGACGGTTCTGTTTTACCGACCGAAATAAGCGATTTCTTAGTTTCGACTTAGCACAGTTAATATGCTACGCATATGCTTTAAACCCTACAGGAACATAATATGAACAATAACGCTTCGGCGTGCACTCGAATATCGCTCGAAAACGTCCAAGAAACGAAGAAAATCGAATATTGGTAATCGTCCTAAAATCCAATATGGCCGCTGAAATGTTATCAGCATTTGTTTTGTACGACATTAA
>JAPYZC010005350.1:0-20298 GCA_030522665.1 Ichneumoninae sp. A BG-2022a | reverse complement strand
GCACAATGACTGACGCCGCCTAAGTTTGAGAGAAAAAAGACAAAGATTACAAACACTTCTCGATGAGAAAAAAATCTGAATAAATTCTAGCATATAAAAGGTGCTGAAAAGGTTGTTTGTGCATAATAATAATTTTAGAATGTTCATAACAAATTACTGAAAAAAAAATTGTGCAACAAATTACCCGATAACCAATTTTTTTCAGAATTTTATCTAATACTTGAAAATTACGATTTTAAACAAATTTTAATATAAAGGAAACGAATAACATTTTGGGATCATTATTATGGACGACCAAGCTTATCAGCATCTTCCATATGTTTGATTTTTTCAGATTTTTATCCGATCGAGAAGCGTTTGCAATTCTCTTTTGTTCCTCTTAAACTTAGGCGCCGTCAGTCATTGCGCTAGTACTGCCTTAAAATTAAAAATGCTTTTGCGACGTCGGTAATGCAGAGCTACGAACAATTATTCATTCTTTAATCGCCAACATTGGACTTTTTCGTCGTACATAACGTATCGAAGATATGCAAACATTTTTCATGACTCGCATTTTGAAAATCGGCGGTGCAGTCCAAAAATGTTATCAATAGTAGTCACGAAAAAAGGAATATCGTTTAGTCCATTTGCTTCATTGTTCTCCAACGTGCATCGATCGATTTGCCGGACGGGCGATTTGTTCGCTATTATTTATTATCACCCGTATTGCCATGACGCGTGCAATGTATTATTGGGGAAATATTCATCGTTCGTGTTGCATGGTGAAAGTCGTGAATATGGCCCGGTTCATGTATTATCGATTTATGTGCTAATCGGGGTGGGCCATATTCACCACTTTAACTCTATACGAAGAACCTTTGTTGTACCTCTGGTTTTCTCGATGCGCTCAATTATTTCGACATTATATTAATACTGTAGAAATGAGAATCGTGAAAATTTGGGGGCGCATCGAGGGCGTGTGTCCGGATAGCAGAGGTAAAACAGGTGCAATATGGAAATGACCGTCGCGGCCCCGGCGGCGGGTCAGTGGTTGTCCCCGCGACGCCACGAAACTATCCACCAATTGCCATAATTAATTAAACTATTTAAATTCAAAAACGAATTTTGCTTTACTGTTACAGGATGCGTGGTTAACCGGCCGCGAGGAGTCAAATTAGACCGGAAATGGATTTATAAACAAATTTTCGAAAACAAACACCGGAGGTCTCCGGTGATTCCGGTTTTCACCCACTTTCGTACACCTCGATGTTGCTCGGTCCACGCATCAGTTGAACGATAGAACATTATTTCCGGACGAATAAACCGGCCCCATTGATTTCTACGCTGACATTCTATCGTAGTAATAAAATTGATTCGCAAAGATTTTGCAAGCTTTTGCGAGATTTTACAATTAAATACTACAAACTACACACAATCACAAATCTATGGTAAAACGTTACTCTTTTTTTCTCCCCAATTTTACGATAAACTCGATATTGCAAGGAATTGAAAGATATTGCAAGGAATTGACAAACTCCGAACCGACTTGCCATGGTTACGGTTAATGATTTTAAAAAATGCTTGTTACACAATTGATCAATTGGTTCAATGTTGCTAACTCCCTACAGTGACTATTAGTGTCAGAGGATCTTTGACAGTATTTATTTTCAAAATGTTTCAAGTTACAAACTCTCGTACAAGATAAATTGTTTTTTGTATTTCACCTCTTACCCTATAATCTTATTTTCTTTAAATTTCCGTCATATTTTTTTATCTAATTGCTCAATATCATTCCCATATACCTCAGATAAGAAATCAATAGCAATGTAGGGGTCAGAAGTGATAACTATTTTTAGCCACGCTAGTATACTAAAGCAAATGTTTCCAAGTTTTAGTGAGGCAAAGTCTTAAATAGCCCCAATCGGTTGGACTCCGGATAATCGATCGTTTAAAATTCCGGAAAAAAACAATATCGAGGAATTCTCATCGAAAAAAAAAAAATGAAAATGAAAAGAAACACGAATGAGAAGATTCGTAGAAAAAGAAAGGATGAAATTGTCGGTACCGATAAGTCTCCCAGTGGAAGAGAGGAAGGGGGGGCCAAAAAAAAATGGGGTTCTGTTTTTCCCTTTTGCTTTCCCCCCCCCCCCCCCCGTGCTGTTATCGAGCCGGCAAAGTGAGTCCGGGTTTTCGCAGCCCACCCGTTATCTTTCTATTCGGTGTTACACTTTTAAAAGTCTTTTTAGATAAGGAGACTTTAATGGCTCAAGAGGCGAGCGGCTTCAGCCGTGGCTCCCCGGATAGAGTCCCCGATCTCGGTAGCAATCCCGATGGCGCACCAACTACCATCCGTGCTTTCTCGGGAAACCAAATCACGTAGTTTCCAACTTTTTGGACCGGTTATCGAATCGTCGTTGTTATTTTATTTTATTATTCTTCTTACTTCCCCCTCTCTATTTTTCCTACCGTTGCCTTTTCAACTACCGTTGCTCTATTTTTGTACCACTCACGTTTATCGCTCAACGACGAGGAAATGTAATCAGCGGACTGAAAATGAATTATTTTGTTCGTTGGGTCGGTGAGTCTGAAGGATTCTTTGCGTCGCGTCAAAGATTTTCTCGCGGTAATTATAATATAAGCCGGTGTCCGACCAAACCCGCACTTAATTTATGCACGAGTCTGCGGTACGTGCACGTAGGTCTGGCTTTCACCCTAATGAGAGCAGGGGTGAATTATGGAGTCGGTGGGGTGACCTGCATCCTCAAATCTGGTTAAAAAAACAATTGAAAAAAGTAGGGATCGCATTCGGTGAGCACTGCCAAGTATCGCTGCCTTAACGATCCCGTTTCGCGGCGTCTGGATGAACTATCTGACGAGTCCTCCCAGACATCAATTCATTTCGCTTCGATGACGTCGAACGGCTTTTCTGGCGAATTCCTGAGGACTATTGTGTATGCAGGGATCTTCGATCCATTTTTTTTCTTCGGTGCCTATTAAAAGTCTCCAAAGTTTGCGACCGCGTCGCTCATAGACATTGAACGTCAAGGCTAATTGACCGGTCTCTCTCAATTATAAAGGTCAATTCTCGACGCTGAGAAAGCTACGTGTCGTTCAAATTCACGGTTCGATATTCACCCGTATTTAGCGGGTTCTCGGGTGGGATTCATCTGTACACAGATTTTTTTGTTTCTGGCTACAAATAAGAATTTATTTATTTCAAATAAATATTTATTTGTACCGACACTGGGCTAGACAATAGAAAAAATAATTAGAGGCAGGCTCGAATTAGCTCTAGGCGCGCACATTCCTTCGTACAAATTCGGCTTCTGCGGCCGCAAATCGACGACTCAGCCGCTTACCACGGTAGCACTTGACATCTAACAAACGGCCAAACTTTCCAATAGACGCACCGCAACTCTATTCATGAGTATTAACAAAGCCTTCGATAGTGTGTGACATAATGTCCTGACCTACAAATCACGGACACTGCAATGTTCGGCATATCTACTGCTTATAAGAAACAATGTTCTCAACAATCGCACGCTCCAGATAAAAGTGGAAAACGCGATGCCTGCCTGTTTCATACCTGAACAAGGATTCCTTCAAATCTCATACTATACCAATCTTCCAGAATAATACCGATTCAGGAGTGTATCAACCACCTAAGCTCAGACTTCGTGTAAACAAATCCAGTAACTATTACAAGCCTATGCAATAGCCGATCTCGAAATGTAAGACTCAAACACAAATTTCCCACGCACACAATAATTGAAATCCTGAACACACTCAACACATAGTCTCATTTAATTGTCCTAAAATAAGACATGTTAAAACACCATCCTACTCACATTCTTCTTCTCAAATATAGACGGACAAGCAAGCAAGTAGGAGCGAGACGGACTAAAGGACTTTGGTCGATGGCCCAAAGAAAAACACAAACGAAAAATTTGTAAATATCAGCTTAATCATGTAAACATTCTGGCGAATACAATTTTTGTACTGCTCCTGGTATTTATTTATTCATTTCAACTAAATATTTATTTACTTCAGATAAATCATTTTTCTGGGTTTGGTTGGCCGTTACATCTCAGCACTGCCGCCGGTCCGCGCCAAGCCTCGCGCCAGTGCTGGGCTGCAACCGCCAGCCATACCGCAGCGGCCTGCCAAAGTCCATTCGGGTACTGCCTCAAAAATCAGACATCATCCGTACCTCCTTAAAAGTAGTTGTTTAAAAGACAAAGATGCTCTTTATCTGCCGGGCCAAACTCCAAGCTGAGCACTTTCCCAAAATTACCCTTCACACTCCTACCCCGTAAAATCAGCCATCCAGCGACACAGACGCCTTTCACCTCCCAATCCATGACAACCACCGCTCGCCCTGTCAGCAGACCTCGGCCCACCCCACGCATCCGCACCGTAATCAAAAAAGCCTCCCTCGCCCGACTTCCAAAACTGCCTGACTTTCAACCGCGCACCCAGAAACGACGACGACCGCGACTCGGCCTGCCCGCGAAGACGGCTCGTCGCCTAGCTTGAGTTATAATAGTGTCGCGCATAGGGTAGCATTGGGCTCCTACCGGTGGCAGTGGCTGCTCTCGTACGCTGGAAACACTCCGTCGCACCCTCGCCCTTGGCCACTCACACCTCCCCGTTCTCCACGGCCTGCACCGTACATACTTCCCTCTGTACACACGAGGCAAGAGGTACGACGAAAAAGGACCCACCGCCTCACCGTCTCGCTCCCTCGGTCGCGAAGGGTTCTCACCAAACGTGAGGCTCTCCTTCCCCCCTCCACCCCTTTCCGCCCCACCCCCCCGCGGGGCGCGCGTCTTCTTCGCTGCACCGCGGAAGTCCACGCTCTCGCTGCGAGGGTTGCTTTTAACGTTCGCAGCTACCTGGGCTCTGTGTCCTATATATATATATTTATACATATATACCCATATATATGTATACATTTCTTATATATATAAATTATACATATACACATATATATGTGTGTATACATATATATATATAGTGTAGGACTTATACCCTGCTGCACACGGCGGTTGTTTGCGGCGCGCTTGCGCGCAATGTTCGCGGATTCTCGTTTCGCCTCGCTCTCAGCACCCTCTCCCGTCCGGCGTCCTCGTCCGATCGACTCCGCTCGGCCTAGCTCCGTCGCCCTCGGATTCCCGAGTACCGCGACCCTCCCAAAGCGTTGTCGTCCGCACCGGGTGCGACGAGGACGCTTCGGATGTACGGGGGCGCCGGGCGATAGACGAGGACGCCGCGCACCGTGCACCGTTGCGTGGGGAGTGAGCGCGAGCCGTCATTCGAAGCCCGCCAACGGACGAGCGAGCAGCCACGGGACGGGACCACGTTCGAAGTGACCCACGCGATCCCGTGATACTCTACCGGTCTACCGCAGAAGAACGGCATTCTCTGTAACAAATAACCGTCACGAGATAACAAATATATACATATATATATATATATATACATATATATAAAATAATAAAAATAATAAAAATAAATAAAAACCACCAACAAGAACAGCGACAACAAACGATTCCCAAACTCCACCCAATCACGTCCACGACGATTCGTCGCGGTCTTTTATGTTCTCTTCTCTTCTCCAAACCGTTCTCGCCATCGACGAGGATTGTATTACATATAAAATTTCTTTTTGTTTCTTCTGAGTAAAGTAAAGTGCGAAAGTGGTGTTAATAACGAGATTTTTGTTTGTTTTGTTTTTTTCCCGCAAGTGACATAAGAGACTCGTCTCGACGGATAGATCGTGAGAGATTCGAGGACCTCGAGAACTGGTCGCCGGTTGCCGCCGCATGGCCGACACGGTGGATGTTTTCTATTCCAAGTGATGTCGAGGGATACTTGAAAAGGAAGCAGACCCGACGCAGTTTGTGCCTCGCAGAAATCGACTACGCGCGCCGCGCCGACTCTTGGATTACGCAACGGCGAGGGAAAAACTAGAGAAAACAAGAGAGCGTGAAAACGAGACTTCGGCGAGAAGAATCGAGAGCGTTGTTGTTGTTGCTTTTTTTTTTTTGTCCGCCGTGAACTGGCAACGACGCCGGACCGCGTGTGCCGCGTTACCGACCGTTGGTAAGTCAGAGCCGATCCACCGCGAGATCTTGGATCTCCGCGGTCCAACCGCCGATGCTGCGAGCGTTCCAGTAGCGTCGAGTTTTCTCGTCTCCTCGTGGGAAGTTTTGCGCGAGCCAGGCCGCAGCGAGTCCCGAATTTCCGGTGGCTCGTGGATTCACATTCGCTTCCGGTTCGTCAGCGGAATCGACGAAATTCCACACCCTCGAACGTGCCGATGAGCCGAGACGGAGGGAGACGCAAACCGACAGGGAATCGTTGTCTCGCGTGACTGTACACGGTGGTAACTGTACCGCATACTCGCGAACTCCTGCTACCGGCGAGTGGCAAATTCTTTCGTCGTCACGCCGCTGTTGCGAACCGATCGACGCCGATTCGAGCCGGGTCGTAAATACAGCTGAGAGAAAAATAATAAAACAAAAACGAGGATCAACAAACCCAAAAAAAACGTCACCGCCTCGTTAATTCGACGTCGTCGAATTCTCTCACCGGGACACCAGCCAAACAAGATCATCCGGGCCAACGCTAGAACTTCTCATCGAGCAATAAAAAAAAAAAAATTACACAAATAGTAATATTGCCCACAATTTTGGAAAATCCGAAGTACAACTTTCTCCACCGGTTCTCGTCGAACGGTTTGATTAGACACGAGAAAAAAAAAAAAACAAAACAAAAATCGTACAAGCCTCTTCAAGGAGCAGCCGGATTCCGCGGTAATTCCGCCAACGATCGGGTGCAACAAGACGTCGAGGAGTTGGAAGCTGGTCGATAGGCGCCGGGAAACGAGACGACGAAAGTGAGATCGTATTGTCGTTCGGCCGAGATCTCCGAGGGAGAATCAAGAGAGACGGTCGTACGGGAGTGAGCGTGGGGTGGCGCGTTGCGTTGCACGTGCGTGAGAAAAGGCGTCGAAGGAGGACGGCGTGTGGAGATATTCGCAATAGCGGCGCCCGAAGGAGGATAGAGCGCGGGCAACCGGTTTTTCCTCGTCGTAAGGAGAGGAGAACCTTCCCGAGCGTCTCGTGTTGCCTTCCTCTGTTGTCGAAGCGGCGAGGTAGCTTCCTCGTTCGCCGCACCAGTGCTCCACGCTTATCCGGCGTATATACATACCGCACACGCGTCTTCACCCTTATCACTCTTCTCGCGGCGTTGTCTCGTCCAACCTACTTTCCACTGTCGGGCCGCGCTGGCCTTGCCCAAACAACTTCACCAGCCCCCCGCTTCAAGTTGGAAGAGAAACAAATGAAAATAATAGTTTCAAAGAAATTTAAAAAAATATAATTTAAAAGACTATTCGAGTTTGTCGAAGAGCGCTCGTGCCGAGCGAATCTCCCGAGCCCGGTTGGTCTGCGCACACGCGAATACGTTTCCGGTGTCGCTTCTCTCTCTCTCTCTCTCTCTCTCTCTCTCTCTCTCTCTCTCGGGTGCCACGGGGACGAAAGATCGACGCGCGAATAGTCCAGTGTCGAGTAGACGAGCGAGCCAGGTGCGCTTCTCCTGCGGATCTGCGATAGGGACGCGAGGCGTGCCGTTCGGGAGTTAACATACCCGGCATACTCTGCATACTGCGAACGCTTGTACACGCGTGTATGCTGCATGCGCCCGCTCTACCTGCATAGTCTAGAGAGACCGTGCGTCGTCGAAGCGCGTGCGGGAGAGGCCCGTTCCCAGTGTAACGTGACGATCGTAAACTCGGATTACAAGCACCCTGCCCGCCCGCTCATCGGAACAATAAACGTGTACGGCCCATTACTGCCACACAGTCGTTCGTACGTTTATACCGCGTCGCGCCTCGCCGAGCGCCCTTGATTGATTAATCAACTCGCGGCGATCGCGCAGTCTGCCGGAAGGAAAAGACTACATTGAGAAGAACACGTGGACATCGAGGACACGACATTCCCGAGTCGAACCACTGGATCACCTTTTTTTTTCAATTTTACTTTTCAGCACTAACGTCGACCGAGACAAGTTCAGCGACTCGACTCCGAGTCCGTTACACGATCGTGGATTAAGAATTGTGCTAAAGTGCGAGATTCTTGGATATACTTTTTTTTTTTTTTTTTTTTTTTTGAGGATAAGTGAAAATTTGGTTTGGTTCTGGTTTTGTTTTGTCGTTACACGTGCTGTGATCGCCCCGTGTATTCCGCTGTGCCTGCTCAGACGTATGGTTCTGAAATAATAGTGGTGCAGTTTTTTTTTTGTGTACATCGTCGACGAGGGGATTACACGACTGACGCGCTCAGGAGGATTCGTCGAGAGTTGTTTGTGTGAATATCGCGGAAAAAAATTTAAAGTTTCGTCGTTAGTTCGAGTGAACACAAAGTGAGGATAATCCCATCGCACGCTCAGCTTGTGAAAAGTACGTATGAGTCGCGATAACGTGACAAGTTTAATTTGAAAGGAATTTTTACTTTGTCGTTTTCTTGCGTCTGGGGGTTTTGGGGAGCCAATTATTTGCACTGGAGCGATTGTCGTGTCGCTACTAGAACCAACAGGTCGTTCAACTTACATCTGCCACGATAAAGGATAACGAAAGTTCATCCTCAGAGACCACGCATTCACGTCGAAGACATTGGTTTTTATAAAATAAATGTTTTTATTTTATTTTTTTAAGTTGGATCCGTTTCTGAAAATCTATTTATTTTCGTGCAGACTTGGACTGAGGAAAAAAAATACATAGATAATCCGTTGAGGAAACTTCAATATTTTATAGTCCCACTGTAAAAATAAATTGTAACTTTAAAGTACTGTAACTTGAAATTTACTTACATTACTTGCATTGATTGAACATTAATAAAGTTAAAATACCATATCGCCCTGAAATTGACAAAAATGTTAATTAAAAGTAAAAACTTTACTGTAAAATTGCAACGCACATGTGAATGAAATATCAGAAATGCTTTATGTGAAAATGCTTCCAATACCGTTAATTAATTTTCAAACTAAATTTTTGTACAGTGTAGGACAATAATCACAAATGATAATAGCAAGTATAATTATAGCTTAACCATTAAATATCTTTCAAAGGAAACTGAACATATATACGTTCCCGGAGGGAATTATTCCGTATAGTAGAATCAACGGTATTTTTTTCTCAGGGTGGACCTAGCGTTTAATAGGGTACACGTATATGCGTGGTTTTCGAAGGCACTAGTAAATCACAATATAACACAAACAAGTAGGAAATCATGATAAGATAACGGAAGTAATTTCTCAGTAGTTCTATTGCCTTGTTCAATTGTATACAAAATATAACAAACAAACAAAAAAATGCCAAAGAAGTTATAATACAAAGAAATATAACCAGATTGTAGGAAATTTAGGTAAGAAAAAGGGACTGAGGGATTCTAACAAAGATAACTGATAATAGCGGATTATCGCATATGGCAAAAGCGGTGAATATGACCCGATTAGTACGAAAAATCGATGATTCATGGACCGGGCCATATTACCCCCATTATTCTAAATATATATTTTCGTTGTATGATATTAACATGACTCTTAACTATTATTACGTATATATTTTCGTCACTCAGGCCCTTCGTCATTTAAGGTAGTCTGAGCGGTACAGTCCCGCCGAACGTGAGTTTCAGGCAAAAATTCCAAAAATTTCTCGACGGGATAAAAATCGGAAAAAATTCACCATATGAGAGGTTCTGCAAATACTGTTTTTATATAATAATAATTCCAAAATGTTATTAACAAATTAACGATAAAAATAATTGTTCAACAAATTTCCTGGTAACTTAACTGATTTTCCCTCATAAAAATGATTCGTTTATTTTTCTGAATACGTATGAATTTTTTCAGAATTTTTTGTTATCTTTGAAAACCGCGTTTTTTCTATGTTCAAGCTGTGAATAAGAGCAATTTTCAAAGATTCCAACAAATTCTGAAAAAATTCATAAGTATTCAGAAAAATAAACGAATTATTTTTGTGTAGGAAAATAGTTAAGTTGACGGGTAATATGTTGAATAATGATTTTTATGTTCAATCTGTTACTAAAAAATTGGAATAATTATTTCACAACAACAATTTTTGCACCACCTCCCATATACTTGATTTTTTTCAGATTTTTGTCCCATCGAGAAGCGTTCGAAATTTTCTCTGAAACTTACGCTGGGACTACCTTTAAGCTGACCCGCATTACCATCCTCATCACCGATGAAAATAGAACGAAAAAAAACCGCCGAGGCAAGAGAAAAATCGAATTAATTTCGGGCTTTAATGTTTTGCACCTTTGCGATGTAGCGAAAGAGATGAACGCCATAGACGCGCATTGAAGGACGTTTAAATTTATCACGAACATCAGAATCATGACCTCGATTTGCACTGTTACACGGTACCGTATATCCAGACTATTAGAGCTCTTTGGACGAGGGTTTCATTCATGAAAACGATGACGCGACCGCGCCAGCTGTTCGCCGGGTTGTTGTATACTGTTGGAAACGCGTCTGTAGCAACGAGGATTCCCCGCTGATGCTGACCGGCTGAATCCAGATGCAACCAACGCTATATAGCTATATAGCTGTAGAAACTCCGAGCGAGCGCGCAGGAGGAGAATCGCGTGACCTCGCCGAGCGCACGTGGCCCCAGGTTGACTTCTTCAATATTAATCTCACTCGAGCCAGAAGCTGCACACTTTCCATGATACCACTTTCGCGGGATATTATAATATCTTGCAAGATTCAACGGAAGACCGCTCCCCCGGCGACCCCTCTGCGCTTTGCAACGATAGTCACATCGACGGTCCAATGCCAGAAGGACGTACAAGTACAGCATTTTCGTCAGGTCGTCGATATGTTTTCAAGCTGACCCGTATTACCATCCTCATCGGTGATGAAAATAGACTATTGTCATACGTGGTCAACAATATTTGTACATTTAAACACACCTTTTTTTGTCCACAATTCTTTTCTTGTCAATTTTACACCGAATATTTGTAAAATTAATATTTTACAAAAAAGCATTTGCAAAATCAATAATTAAAAAAAATGTTTGTAAACTGTTTTGGAAAAATTGTAAGATTGACAACTGTTTTTTTTTAAATAAGGGGTAAACAATTGTGAACGTCTGTGTACAAGAAACGTTTGGTACCTATCCTAGTGGTCGTGCTATTCAGGCCCGGTATTTTTGTAAAATATTTGTTGTCCACAATTCTTTTCTTGTCAATTTTACACCGAATATTCGTAAAATTAATATTTTACGAAAAGCATTTGCAAAATCAATAATTATCAAAAATATTCGTTAAATTAATGTTGTACAAAAAGCAATGTTTGTAAACTGTTTTGGAAAAATTGTAAGATTGACAACTGTTTTTTTTTAAATAAGGGGTAAACAATTGTGAACGTCTGTGTACAAGAAACGTTTGTTACCTCTCCTAGTGGTCGTGCCATTCAGGGCCAGTATTGGCCAGCGTCGGCCAGGGTTCGCCCAAAGTAGGCCAGTACCGGTTCTGGTGCCATCCCCGGTTTGTTCAATATCGCAGATTTTTCTTCCCAATCCACGTTCGATGCGTTTCATGCTCCAGTGACAGGAATTCCGGTCTACTTTCCTGATTGGCCGAAAAGGGAAATAACGCATTCGCGGGAAAAGCGTAGATAACGAGGAGACGAAAGATCAAGACTTACTGCTCGCCGCAATTTTTCGACGGCCGAAGAAATTTTCTGATTTTTCTTGCGTTATTCTTCGCGTAGTCGGGGGGGGGGGGGGGGGAAATGTTGCATAAATCCTATGTCTGTGGGCACGTTTTCGTCGGAGCGTTGCACATCCAACGCGAAGGGTGGCGGAGGCAACGCCCTGGCCTCCTATTTTCTCTATTAGAATTTATGTCGTTTCACGCTCCGCGGAACCTCGCGGGGTAGCGAGCGTGGCGCTCTGCTCTGGCGTTGGTCTTGTTTCTTCTTTTGTAACGGGGGTGGCATTACCGGTTCGCGCTTGCCTCGACAACCCCCCTACAAACCACCGCTCTATATTTCCATCCTCCTCTCTCGTTCCGTTCGCGCGCACTCTCGTTCCCGCTTCCACAGTCTTCTACTCTGTTTCCTTCTTTGGCAGCCGCATTTTCCTTCGTCGTTGAACCCCTCGAGAATTTCACAGATTGTAAGATTTAAGACACCTCTGGTGCAGCCACCGCTGTGGCGTTGCAGCTCGCGAAACGCCCGAAGAGCCCCCGCTACATCCTCCCGGCACGGCCGGATGAACGGAAAGAAAAATTGAAAACGTGTACGACTTTCATTCCTTTATTCGCACGGAGTACAACTTCCTCTCGCGATCCTCTTGTTTGCCGGATGAGTCCGGAAAAATCGTGTCAGCCGGGGTTTCGAGGGTGGAAGTGCAGGAATATTTGGAAGGTAACAGGAGGCAAGTATAAAGTAGGCCAGAATGGTTGGGACTTTTCTGGATATTCAAATTTGATAATTTGGTTACGATCGTGACGATGATGGAAAAATGCGTGATTCAATCTCGCCCGGTGACAAAACCGGGTCCTTCGTACACAGAAAACAAAAACATTTATTTGATGAGTGTAAATTTATTTCATTTAAGTAGGGGGGGGGGGGCAAAATGGGGCAGCGGGGCAAAACGGGGCATGGGGCAAAACGTCATTTTCCAATAATTTTTGGATACCCGAATTCGCCCCATCGATACGTCAGGCTTTTCTGCTCCGATTTGCCACCTTGTCCAAAAATGATTGGAACATTTAGTGTTGCCCAATTACCCCGTTTTGCCCTGCTCTTCCCTACATAGTTATTTGATTTTAATAAATAATTATTTGATTTAATAAATAATTATTTGATTTTATAAATAATTATTTGATTTTATAAATAATTATTTGATTTTATAAATAATTATTTGATTTTATAAATAATTATTTTATTTAATAAATAATTATTTGAAAGGAACCCGTCGAATAACTTAGTTTCTGGGTGCGAATTGCTAAGTTTGTCGTTTATGTGATGCCCTTTGTGCATTCGGAGGCTTTATGCGTTGCATTGGCAAACCCTTTCGGACCGGATGGAACTTCGCAGTGTGCCGGTAAAGTTGAACCTTTGGAAACGGCTGGGCGGTTGGTCTGCTTCGTAAGAACATATAACGATAGATTTGCCACATGACCCGGAATAGCCCTATGGAGAAAGAAGTTGTGGATATGGCCCCGCTTCATTTAGGGGTAGGTCGTAATAAATTGACTTTGTCGCTTTGTCGAATCTTGATAATAGCAGCGGCTGCGCAATTCTGCGGGTTTCGATCCCGTTAATCTTGAAAACTAAGGATCAAATCTTAAAACGACGATGTCCCATTTTCGTAGGTGTTATACTTAGTGCGACATAAAGCCTCGAAAAAGTCCATTTAATTATAGGGGATTCCCCTATCATTGATTTCCGGTCTAATCAGATTTGATTTATATTCACCACTTTTACACTTTATATCGACCTCTTAAAGTCAAAGGGGCGAATCTCCTGTTTTAAAGTATACGCCCTGCGCCCTTTTGATTCTTACCCGTTGATATGGTTTTTTTCATTGATTTAGTTCCCATTCAGGCAATTCCTAAGATTCATGCCTCATAAGTTTTACCTTCTCTCATAAAATTCCATTTTACACCTATCTTGCGTGCCACTGTCCGCAGCTTAAATAGTCAGGAAGGGCGATCGACTCACCAGCGAGTACCCGGAATTCACAGTGTTCCTGATTCGACCCTTTTCGCTTCTCGTATAAATCTCGATGACGCGTAAACTAAAAAGGAACAAAAGAATGAAAACGGTAGAGTTCGTTGCCGGTCAGCCGGATTTTCGTGCTCCCGTTGTCGCGAAAAGCCTCGGAAAAAGTCCATCGAAAAAGTCCATCGAATGGCTACCATAGATTTTCGTTCTAATCGGGTTTGATCCATATTCACCACTTTTACCCTATATATCGGCTGCTTAATGCCAAAAGGGCGTATCCTCTCTGTTAAAGCATACGGGTTACACTCTTTTGATTCTTACGCGTCGATATAGGTTTTTCCATTTATTTAGTTCCCATTCTGGCAATTCCTACGGTTCATGCCTCATAGGTGTTACCTTTTCTCTTAAAAGTCCGCTTTGCACCTATCTTGAGTCACACTGTTCGCGCACAGTTTAACTCTTTGAGCCATACATTTTGACACTATAAAAACGAACCCTCGTTATTTCATGTCTAAAAAGTTGAAAACTGAGCGAACGAAGGTGGGACGTTGTATGTCTCACCGTGACGCCAAGGGTTGATTAGCCCGGAAGGGCGACCGACTCACCAGCGACTACTCGGAATTCAAAGTGTCCCTCGTTCGACCCTTTTCGTTTCACGTACGTTGTACAAATCTCGATGACGCGTAAAATAAAAAAGGGCCAAAAAAATTAAAACGGTACAATTCGTTCCCGATCAGCCGGTTTTTCCTATCCCATTATCGGGAAAAGCCTCGGAAAAAGTCCACCGAATGAGAGGGGACTCCGCTATCATTGATTTTCGTCCTCATCGGGTTTGATCTATATTCACCACTTTTACCACTTTTAAGATTCATGCCTCATAGGTGTTACCTTCTCTTAAAAGGCCATTTTACAGCTATCTTGCGTACTACTATTCGCGTGCACCTTAAGAACATGTGAAATCCTTTCACCCCAACCATCCCGTGCTTAGTTGGTATCAAAAACTGTACACTGAGAGAAGAATCTAGTAAATATGACTATATCGTTTGAGATATTACACTGTAAAAAATGTCTGTTTGAAAATTCATAAATGTATATGAAGTTTTATGCACATACAGTATATGAAATTTCATTGACACGTAAGGTAAACGGCCCAGTTTTCGCTACCTTTAGGCCCAGTTTCCGTCATCGTCAATTGTTAAAGGGAATACTTTATTAAAAATATACGTATCGCGGCATTAATCAAGAGGAAACCGCTTTTTCACATGTCGTCAATTTCGTTTGTATTTAACGTACACTGTATTTATTATTAGTATAACCTGCGATTAATGGCGGTAACTGGGACAGCGGCGGAAACTGGGCCGTTCACCTTATGTAAGAATATTGCGTTACCGGTATATTAAAAACAATATTTGTAATAATAACATCATTTTCATATACGGGTGTCTTAATTAATGCATATGAATTCTAAATTCATATACCGAGATTGTATATTTAATGAAACTTTGTATATTAAACGTGTTGTAAATTTCATAACATTTTTTACAGTGTACCATAGCACATAGTAGTATGGTAATTCCACCCATGGTAGGAAGTACCGGATTTCTAAGAATTTCTGGTAGATATTGTGGTAAAAATTCTTAGAAAATCTGCGACTTCCCGCCATAGGTGGCGCTGTAGTGCCCTATTATGTGCTATGGTAATTATTCTTAGATGATCAGCAGTTTTTACTCCCGACTGCCCGCTAGGGCAAAAAGACTGGAGTTATGCGTTTCACTGCGATCCACCGGGCTCGGCATTTTTCGCAAGTGCCTTTTAGTATACAAAAACTTTATAGCCTGATCTATGTCTGTGACAATACATTTGTGAGCGGAGGTATGACCTCAAGGTAATATACCATAATTGGATAAATCCGGTTAAGAGTTCGCGGTGACATATCGAAAAATCGCGTCGGCGATCCGCACTGCTAGGTACAATCGCAAATGATGCCGCATACTTCACGCTGCTGCCGAGATAGTGCCGAGTTTCCAATGCTCCATGAGAAGCCCGGAATTGTTATTAATTTATAATCGTAACGTTTTTTATTCGCGTTTTTTTTACGTTATCTGTGTTTCGTGCGTGATCACTGTGTGAACAAATTTATGCGATACCTTGTCTATATTAATATCTGGTGCAATAATCACCGAACACATTGATAAGAAAACATTAATATTAAAGTAATAATCACAACCAGAAAAAAAAATTATTTGACGGCCACCGTTTATTAAGATTAAGTAAAATATTTACTTGATTTAAATAAATATTTATTCAAATTAAGTAAATAGTTACTTAAATGAATTAAATATTCATTTAAATCAAATAAATATTTTATTTAATCTTAATAAACGGCTTCCGTCAAATAAATTTTTTTCTAGGTGCATAAATTACGCACTTAACATAATTCATTATTAGTTTTTCGTATCGAAAGTAATTAATACTTGATCCTTCTCTCAGTCTAATCAACTTTTTGTTCACGGATGCTAGCATCTGCGGTCAAAAGAAGAGTGTCATCGAAAGCTGACGTGTAATCCGTCATCGATGACATTTTTCCTTTTCACCTTACATACCAACGTCCATGAGAAAAGTCGGTTGCATATTTCGTTACCGACCGTGGTATTTCACCAAGTCTTAATTAGCACCGCTGGGCAACCGACTCAGCATCGAGTCCCCGAAATCCAGAGTGTCCTTCGCACAACCCCTTTCTCTTCACGTACGTTGCACAAATCTCGATGACGAGTAACATAAAAAAGGGACAAAAGAATGAAAACGGCAGAATTCGTCGCCGGTTAGCCGGACTTTCCTCCCCCGTTCTCCCCCGACGATTCGGACGACTCAGTAAAACGTCGTACGACTCGTAAGATCCCTACGTATCTCTTCCTCCTCCGCCCTCCTCCTCTCCCATCTCTTACCCGTCCCTCTGCCGAAAAAGAATAGAACGAACGTGATATCGAGTTGCCGTGACGGCATTGTGCGCCTTTTCCCATGAGCGACGATGGAATCCGCGGCTCTGTCACTTTTCCTATATAACGGTGTGTGCGGTCGGAAAGAAAGGCCGAAGTGCCAGAATGGTCCTCCGGACCGGACCGTCTCCCAGCGGCGGGACTCAAATTGAGCGCGGTTAATGCGACAAAAAAAAAAAATGTTGAAGGGCCGTTTTCCCAGCCCTCGGTCCTGTCGGCCTCGTAGAAACAGTTGGCCGCTCTAACCGTGAACTGTCCATCGCCGCTGTTGCTGCTCCCGCTGGCTGGAACGGCAAACGTGACTGCAATAACCGCATCGGAAGCTGCGAGCATAGTTCTGGCGCGGCTGCGAATCTTTCGCCTCATCGTCGCGGTTGCACCTCGGCCTCGGCATTTCCACCGCGCTGTCTTAGTTGTCGTCGACTCTTTGTTCCCCTGGACCTTCGGAGCTTGGAGGAAAACCGAAGGGGAGGGGGGGCGAAGAAAGCGAGAAGATCCGGCGGGGGCGGAACGGTGGAGTGGATACGCCAGGCGAATGTTCTCCGGACTTAGCAGGCGCAGCGCGAACAGCCCGGAACTGGAACGGAGTCGTCCGGACCGAACTCCCCCTTTGACTTTCCGCCCACTCGCGTGCAGAATCCCGTCGTTCTTCGTCTTCGTATTTCTCAATTATCCTCCGCCGTGAAAGGATACATTGAAATTCCGGTGCAGCCCGGAGACAATAGCCCGTTGACCCGCTCCTCGGACAGCCGATGAGACTATCGAGCAGCCGAGAATGCGAACCGATTTTCCTCCGCCCGACCTCCGTGATCGTCCCCGCGTTGCTTTCCGCCTTACCGTCGATAATTGATTCTTTTATCGCGCGTCTCGTACTGTTTTTTTTACTACGGCGTTTGAGCACTCAAAAATATTGGAATGTACACGATGAAAAGATCTGTTATTGTGATAATAAAAAAAAATTCCTCTAAGGTTCGCGATTGTTTTCTTGATAATTTTAGAAAGATTATTTGTAAAAATAACAAAGAAATTTATAAAATAACAGGCATCTTTATAAAACAATTTTTTAAAATAAAATATCAAACATTTTTACAAAATTAGCGAACATTGTTACAAAATTAGCAAACATTTTTACAAAATTCAACAAACATATTGTTATGTCGGAGCAAATAAATATAACATCAATAATTATAAAATGAAGAAGGACGGCGTTTAATAAGCAAATAAGCTCTCGTGATATGTCCGATTGGTTCGAGGTCTCAGTTAAGACCGTCAAACTACGATGGTTGTCAAGTCTCGTATCGTACGTTCAACTGTCAGATGGATGCGGGCGGATCCAATTCCATTCCCTTGTGCTCGCATAGATCGATAAACGAGTCATTCAAAGAACCGATTTCGTTATAATATTTATAAATTAAACAAAAATTTGTTTGTAAAATGAATAAGATAAGAATCGCGGATGTTTATGGACTGAAACGTCCATAAATGGTCCCCATTTTACTGTGTAACAGTGCAGGGAGTCGCCGGAGTCGAGAACGACAAAAGTCAGACTTCGAGTTTCTGACGATCCGATCGCAGGCTCTGGTATCAAACCAATAAAGACGAAAGATGGCCTACCGGGGGGCAGTTTACGCTGATTAGCCGATAGGAAACCCGAGAGATAATTTCTTTTTTTTTTATTACAAAGTTTCATTTTATGCTCACCCAAATCTGGCGATTGGAAACAGGCAGACAGCTCCCTGCTTCGCGAATCTTGTTCAAAGTATCGAACGATGTATTTTTCCTCAAATTTAATTAAGGTAGTACTAGAGCAATGTCTGACGCCGCCTAAGTTTGAGGGAAATAAAAGAGGATTACAAACACTTCTCGATCGGATAAAAATCTGAAAAAATCAAGCATATGGAAGATAAGATTGTTCGTCCATAATTATGATCCCAAAATGTTATTCGTTTCCTTTATGTTAAAATTTATTTAAAATCATAATTTTCAAGTATTAGATAAAATTCTGAAAAAAATCATACGTATTCAGAAAATTAACAAATCATTTTCGTAATAAAAAAAATTTGGTTCCCGGGTAATTTGTTGCACAATTTTTTTTTCACTAATTTGTTACGAACACTCTGAAATTATTATTATGCACAAACAATCTTTTCAGCACCTTTTATATTCTAGAATTTTTTCAGATTGTTTTCTCATCGAGAAGTGTTTTTAATCTTCGTCTATTTTCTCTTGAACTTAGGCGGCGTCAGTCATTGTGCTAGTACTACCTTAAATCACAATCTTTGTTGCAACAGCAAGTCTTATTCCTCTTTAGTCCGGTTTCCCAAAGATTTGTTGCAAACAAATCTTAAAAAAAAAAATGTGTTCCCGGATTCCTGACCGAAGTGTCCCGAAGGATCGAGCCGTTGGATCTGTGGTTGATCTCCTCTCGACTCCTGTCGTCATCGGCCCTTCGGTCATCTTATCAGTTGGGCTAAAGCTCATCGGCCAGAAAGGAATCACGCGAAAATCTAATTGCATTAAAACTTTTTTTTTTCCTAATTTTTTTTTTGTTCTTTTCCCTGAAGCACAGGGTTGACGTAATTAGGCTCGCGATCGCGCGGAGGGACTGGCGACGCGTATTGCGGACGGGAGAGGTCTTTAAAAGAAATTGGATCCGCGATTCCCCGGGCGATAGTTCCTCGAAGTGGAATCCCGGCCGCGCGGGAGGCTAAGTGGCTCTCGTCGGGAGCTAAGGCGCGTCGCGGAATCTTCTTCGCGGAAAAATTTATCGAGTCGTACGTCCGGCACCAGTCAAATAGGCGGTTAATTAAGACTAAAAGTTAATTAACGGCTCCGAGGAAGGCAGATTCTCGGGGGGAAGAACACGAAAATAACATTAAACGTATACATGCACGTTGTCCATATTATCGTCGAAAGCATCATCGTCAATTATGATTATTATTTAGGATTATTAGGAAGGGAAGCGTCGGCAGTATCGTTAGGTTATCGTCCAGTTTTTTTATTAGGCACTCCTAAGGCCTTTTATAACTAAGTTCATCTCTTATATTTACAGTCAATATGTATCTGATGTTATTTATGATGTAGTTCTGTATATTCAAATTCTATAGTGTTATACATTCAAATTTTATGTGTCTCATGTTCTCGTCTCACTACACTGGCAAAAAAATCAATTGGGTAAAAAAAAATGAGCGGTTACGGGTGTCGAAATAAATGTTTGGTTGATCGAACGAAATTATTGCCGTAGTAAGTAAAGATACATTTGATTCGACTGCCTGTTAGTTCGATCAACGAGGTATTCCTTTCGAACAACGGAACAATTGATTTTTTTTCTCTGTGTAGGGTAAAAGTGGTGAATATGGCCCACCTCGATTAACATGTAAATCAATTATATATGGACCGGGCCATATTCCCTACTTTTACCCTACTTCAGTTTTGTGTAAAGGAGTTACTCCGTTAATAAAATAAAATTATTATTATTATTATTATTATTATTATTATTATTATTATTATTATTATTATTATTATTATTATTATTATTATTATTATTATTATTATTATT
>JAPYZC010005349.1:0-11579 GCA_030522665.1 Ichneumoninae sp. A BG-2022a | reverse complement strand
TTAGTCTTTTCAATGCCTATAATAAGTATGAATTTTTTCAGATTTTTATAACATTGGGAAGTGTTTGCAATTCTTGCCCGAATTTCTTGAATTTAGGCGGAATGAACACCACTCGCTCCAACCACCTTAAATTCTTATTTCTTAATTCGTCGCACTTTAATAAATTATAAAAAAAATTTTTAAATAGCATAGTATAGTATTTTATTTTCCATCGTATGGCTTCAGTTGCAAACGAAAAAAATAATAGAAGAACCGGAAAATCGTTCGAAAAAAATGTGACGAAATTACTCCGTTATCTGACATGGAATTGGGAATTTTGTGTTTGTGTTTTCGGTGCACGAGTACATTGACCAATTATTCATTAATATCGGGGCGAATAATTAATTACCAATTTTTTTTTTTTTTTAGTTAGGCACGAGACTTACGACGTGGTCCTTGGAGTTGAGGTAGTTGGAGGTGTAGGACTGGTGAGAGGGCCTAGACTGATCGCGTATTCTCTGGAGCTCTGCCGCGAGCACGCTAGGCCTGACCCTCGAGTGAATTCTTATCGGCAACGGTGTGCCCGGGTAGTAATAACTGTGGATCGGCGTGTGGACGACCGTGATGAGCCTCTTGTGCGCAATGTAGGGCAACAGATGAGGTACCCGCCTCACCTGCAGCGGTCAAGTTAACGGAGCCAATCGGTCAGCCAGCTCTCAACTATTTATCAGCCCGATATCGAGACTCTCCCTCTGCGTCATATTCCCAGTCACACTCCGTATTAGAGTCACTCGAAGCAGCCGCCAACGCTCGCCAAAGCGGTCCCGGGTCTTTTTTTTTTTTTTTACTCAAATTGTTCGTCTCCGGAAGGCTGGACGGAAATCCTCGAGAGGTCGCCTGGACAGCCTATTTACAGCTCTACCACTCACAACGCTACTGGAAATCATCTCTTCGCAAACAAGTCTACCAGAAAACAACTCTACCGGATAATAAGACTAGAAGAAAACTTCTGTGACATATTAAAAGTCTACCGTATTGGAACTCTACTAAAATCTCTACCAGAAAGTAAAAAAACTTTACTAGTATCAAAAACTCTATTGGACTTGAAATGCAACTCTACTGGGTTTGAAATAAAACTGTACATTCAGAAAAAAAAAATTATTTGACGGCCACACGGAGAAAAATAGTTCTGTTTCTCTCAAACATTTCAAAACATTTGCTGTCACAACAAAATATTTTGTTGTCCCTATGTTAACCCGGTAAATCAGTTGGTAACAAAATTCTTGTTGTCCCAACAATTGTTTTTTCTCTGTGCATCGTTTATTAAGATTAAGTAAAATATGTATTTAAATCAAATAAATATTTATTTAAATGAAATGAATATTTTACTTAATCGGTGGCCGTCAAATAATTTTTTTTCTGGGTGTACCGGACTTGAAATAAAACTCTACCGGAATGGAAATAAAAGGCTACCGGAATACAAGGCTAGCCTTGTATTCCGGTAGAGGTTTATTTTGATTCGGGTAGAGTTTTTGTATTTTCTGGTAAAGATTTTGGTAGAGTTACCATCCGGTAAAGTTGCTTTTGGGTAGAGTTCTTTGGGGAGAGATGTTTTCTGGTAGAGTTGTTATCTCGTAGAGTTGTGAGTGGTCGAGATGTAAATGTGCCGGCGGGACGAGGGCGGTTTCATGCGAAGCGTTCCAGCATCCCTCGATGCTCGATTTTTATTGCGAGATCCAAAAGCTGGCCGATCGGGAATCTCGGGCCGAGTCGGGCCGAAGTCTTCCCAGCGTTTTTAGTGATATACGTTAGTAGTTTGTTAGCCAATTAGTCATTTCTCCGGCGAACGTACACAGTAAAAAATTGTTTCGTGAAATCGGAATGCGAAGTTTCGTAACAATGATTTTGTTAAGTGACAAACTCGTTTTATCAGCACTGTAAAAAATTCTGTATGTAAATTAATGTATCGATATCGAAGCTTTTATGCATAAACCAGTATATTAAATTTAATATACAAATATTATGTAAAATAAATGTACGGTAAACAAAATTATTAAAAAATGTGGTACTTTTAATAAAAGTTCTTCAATAATACTCAAAGTATTTAAAAATTACTGTCATTTTACATAATATTTGTACTGGTTTATCCATAAAAACTTCTAATACCGGTACATTAAATTTACAATTTTTTTTACCGTGAGGTTTGAACGTCCTTTTATTTTTCGTCTCATTGACAACTCTGGTTTGCGCTTTTGTTTCGAAAACTACAGACGGATAGCGCGAACGAAAAAAACAAATAAAAAATTGAGGGTGTTCGTTCGTTCGACAATAAGTTGCAAAAAGTACAAACTTTTTTTTACTGTGTATGCTGCGTTAATTGTAATCATACGGGGGATTGGCTTGGGCTGTGTGTGGGGATGTTGCAAGGGCAAAGCGTCACGATTTCTTCGATTCTCTTTTCGTACCCAGTCGGTATAAAATCTTCAATAAAAAAAAAAAAAAAATGATTAAAAAAAAATATTGAGTAGAAATTTGATATTTGATAATCATCGCTTGAGATTGGTAAAATTCTCCTTGTATTTTTTTTTAGGGTCCACGACAGACTCACCTGAGTAGTGGGCGAGATCGACGGGGAGAGTGGCCGGACCGTCGGGGAGATCGGCCGAAGCGCAGGGGACATCGGTCTCACGCCCAATTCCTGGTTTTCGCGTTTTTGGTTTTTTCCGACGGCGATCAGCGTAAGCAGCGAGGAGTGGAGGAGACAGCGGGGTATGGTAGAGCAGATGGAAATATAAAAAAAATGATAATTCTCATGTTAGTATTCGATAATCGTGTGATAAATATTCGCGATCTATATCGATCGATTTCTCGTCTCGGCGCAGCGTCTTCGATGTGTCTCGCACGATGGTTCAATTTTGAATATCGAGAGATCCGTGGATTGATAAATCGAGCTCGTTGCCACAATTCTCATATAACCTGCCTAATATTTTCCAATAATAATATAATAATTACAATAATAATAATATGGGAAGCACGCGTGCTCTCGATCTTGGCCAATTATCGCGTTGTGTGTCTAGCTAGATGATTATTAATCGTTAGTATTTTTCATTAGTGTCGTTGATGAGTCGATGTTAATTGCACATAGAGACAATCAAAGAGATAGAGTGACAAGCTGGGTTACGATTCGCTGAGGAATAAACAGCAATGAGACTACGAGTATGGCTGCGATTAGTAATTTTTTTTAATAAAATAAAAAATACAAAAAAAATAAATCGATAAAAAAAAAAAAAATTTTAACGTTACATTAGTAAGACATTCGTTCCATAATCCGCCGAATCGATAGATAGAGTACGCGGATCGTAGATCGGTGCGAGAGGTGCGTATACATGACGTACAAGAATATTATCTAATGGTGTGCATACAAATCTTTATTCAAATACATTTAAGAAATTTATCAAACTCTTAATTTTTTTTTCTTCCTGTTTTGTTAGAATCCAGTTGGTGTTTTTTTTTTTTGCTTTTAATGTATTTCACAACACGTGCTCTGCCCTAGAGAGCGAGTAAATCTCACGTAACACATACAGCGCGCAACTACGACATTTCTGTTACTTGTTATCTAAATGCAGCGCGACCGACGAAAAAAATCGGTATTTTTTTTTACATAGAAACAAAAAAAAAGACCTCAGTTTAACCGAGACAGAGGTGGGATCACAAACGTTCGGTGAATCGGTAAGTTTACTTCGTTTCTCCTGTCGGGCGTGTTACACATTTTTGAGGGACTTTTCCAACTGAAGCCGAAAAATTTTAAAAAATTCCAAACAATTACAATTGAATTCGGTGCAGGAGTTTCGTTTTTGGACGTTTTCGCGTTTCGATTTTTTGTATATTAATTTCTCACGACGCCCAAGACATCCGCATGAGACAAAATTTCATCGAGTCACAACATCACCGCAAACTCCTCGGAGAACAAAATTCTACGAGCGAACAATTTATTTTGTTCTTCCCAAAGCCGTGCATCGATACAGATTAAGAGATCGCCAGTGATGAAATTTGGTGTCATGCGCGCTGAAAAAAATTCGCTTACAGGCTGCCAAAAAAAAAATGTTTGTTTGAATTCCACTTTCAATCCCTACAATTCCACATGGTATCGAAACAACAACAACAAAACGGTCAAGGTGACATGTTATCGTTTCAGTCCGGTATGAAATTGCACGAGTTCAGAGTAGAATTGAAACAACGTTTTTACTTCTTTGGCAGCCCGCAAGCAAATTTTACTCGTTTCAATATTTTTTTTTTTCTGTGCGGACATTTTCGGGGTCATTTTTTTTTTGGTATTTTTTTGAAATTGTGTCGTTGACGAGTTAGACGCGGTAGGAGAAGTGACGATAGGTTGTGCCGCCGGGAAGACGACCGGAAGAGTGAGACTCGTACGAGGATCTGTAGCCGCCGGGTCCGCCGCCGGTCGAGGAGCTGGAGGTTCTGTCGGTCGAGTATGAACCGTACGGTCCGCTCTCCCTCCTGGTAACGCTCTCGGTGCTGTAGCTGCTACGCTGAGGACGACTGTAAGGGTCCGACGACGACGAGGTACTGGAGTTGTTGAGGTAACTGTAGCTGTACTGCTCTTGGGCGGACCTCAGTCCAGCGGACGGATAGTCGCGGACCACGTAATGCCGGGGCGTCTAGATTCAGGGATTATACAAGGACAACATTGGAGAACGCTCCACTGCTAATCATACACTGAAGTCCAAAGCTTCATTCTCACTTTCAATATCAATTCTCAGTTTTTTTTTTTTCTAACTTTTCCCTAATAATTTATAAAAATGTTTTTTTATAAAAAAAAAATATATCTAAGTTGCACTTTTTTTTATGCTATCACAACATTGCGCTGGGACTTTGGCCAAGAGGAACAATGTACACAAGCGGGGTATCGACGCGAGGGTCGCCGCCACGTCCGGTTCGTCCCGATCGGTCGGTAAAACAGTTTCTTAAATTCATTTGCTAAGTCGAATTGTTTGTTACGAAAGTATCATCGGTAATCAGATTTTGAATTGTTTTAATGACGGCAAAACGAACCGGAAGAGGCAACTTTTGAGGCGGCAGAAACGATCCTTGTTAGTACAGTGACGTTCCGAGAAATCTTTCGAGTTAGGCGATCTTTTTTTTTAAATTATTAATCGTGACTGGTGTTAGATGGATGAAACATAAAGCGTGATTAACCTATATGAAGTGTGATATATGTATGTGCACGTACGTATATATAGATACATGTGCACTGAGAAAAAACAATGGTTGGTTTAACCAAAAGTCGTGGTGACATACGGGACTGTGAGGCAAAACGGGATAATGGGCAAAACGCAATTTTATAATAACGTTTGGATGGTGACGGTTTTTAGTGGGGCAAAACGGGGTTGAAAATCCCGATGGGACAAAATTGGACTTCCAAAAATTATTAAAAGATTCAGTTTTGTCCCACTGTCCCATTTTGTCCCACTGTCCCACCGTACCATTTTGCCCCACTGTCCCATTTCGTCCCACCGTACCATTTATTTCTAGCCTACGTTCAAAGCTATTATTTTTTTTTGTACAAATAAAGCAACATTTTGCTAAACAATTCTTTGCTTCGCTCGATTGGAAATTTTTCGATTAAACTAAAAAAAATTTGTAACAAACAAACAACACCTTTGAACGTATCTGACCTCGGTTAATCCAACAATTTCTTTATCTCAGTGTGTAAATATGCACGAATAATACTATATCGATATAGTACACGGTATATGGTACGACGAATGTTATACCGTGCGCTATCCGTGTAAGCTTGATCCGTAGACACACAACGTGCGGGCCAATTATAAACATCGAGCGGCCGCTGCATAGAGTATGCAATAATAATGTCTCCTTGCCGAAATATTCAGGACACTCTGCCGCAACGTTGAGCAATGCATTTGGACGCTTTGCCAAGAGTAACGCGCGCGCGCATGCGCGCCCACGAGCTCGAATGTATTTTCTTCGTACGCGAATGAGCAAGGGATATTTTGCGCTGTGTGTGTGTAAGTTCGAAACTTCTCCAATGGACGTACTCGGTGTCTCGTAGTTTTCACGAGGGCCCGAATAGCGAACCTCAAAAAAATACATCGGCTTAAGGAAACAGGTCACACATCGACTTTTCTACTTTTGGAACTAAAAATCACAGGTGTTTTAAAGCAGTGAACGGGACTTTTTTTTAAAGAATTTTTAATATTTTATTCTCCACGTGTATTCTACGTGTATTCCAACTTGAAGTTGTGTCAATTGAGAAAAGCAACATTCTTTTGAGAAAAAAATATATATTTCTAGACTACTTTATTAGAATTTTTGTCTAATATAAAATCACATTATTTGGGACGCATTAAAAAAAATCGAGCTTTGCCCATAGATTTTCGAAGATATTAGGCGTTGAATGTGCTTCGAACCTGCATATGAATCGATGTCTAGGTCTCAAATACAACATTAGAAACGGCGATCATGTGACGTATTCCCTTAATATAAAATTTTTTTTATATTATTTTATTTTATTTTTTTTTATACGTGTGTAAAAAACAAAAATAGGGACTTATTATTATCCTGGTCGGTTGTCCGTTGTAATTCTCATTTATTTTCTGCGGCGCAGAGTCGTTCAGGGCGCTCGCCGGTCACGAATAAAAATGATTAACGGCACAACAGTTTGGGCTATGTGGGTCGTTGCGTCGGTGGCGCGAGGAAAACGTAGTAAGAGGAAGAAGAAAGAAGATAAAAAATACAGAACTCTAAAGATAGATCGGTAAACACAGTGTTAAAGCACGAATGTGCCATCGAGAAAAACACATAGATAGATAGGCAGATCGACAATACAAGCCCTGAGGTCTAAAAGCGTTGCGCTTTAAGAGTTTACGAGAGAGGAAGAGAGAGAGTGCGTGCCCGAAATCGACATTCTTATCCCACACGTCGGCTGCAAGTATCGTTTATGTTCGGCGATATATTTCAACTTTTATTGCAGTATCACGAGATACAACGGAAGAACCAGGTTGGCTCACGAGACACTTTGTGTCCGAGTAAAAAAAAGGAGAAATTAAAAGAAATTTAATCGCTAAGTATTTTTCTATGTCGATAGATCATATCCGTAGAGCCTGATGATCGTTTGAAAAAGAACAACAAAAAAACGTCTGGACAATTCAGGTTCGGCGCGAAAAAATACACCAATGTCTTCGCTTTGTTAGATCCGTGCGCCTACTTCAATTAACGAAAATATAGGGTTTTGGAAAACGATTTTTTTTAAATTATTAAGTCAATTATCCAACATTCACCGTTTTGTTGCCACGTCTAACGTATTTTTCCCCCACCGATGACGACTCTCCGAATTATTCTACTCCTAGGACGACACTTGATACATAAACTCGTGTCGGACAAAAAATACAACTTTGCCAAAAAAACAACAAATTTCAAAATCTCATAAAACTTAAACGGTTAGATTAATTTTCGCCAAATTTAATACCAAATATTGTACAGTATTAGTCCATTCCCGTTTCAAATTTAAGATCAATACCTCAAAGTTTACTCAAATTTTTTTAGCCATTTTTCAAAAAACTCACAATCCCATATAATCTTACCACTTCGATGGATTTTGACCAAATTCAATACCAAAGGTCTTTGATAAAAATAGTGTATTTATGTGCAGTTTCAGGACGATAGCTCCAAATTTACGCAAGTTAGAGCTGCCACAGAGAATTTCCAAAAATCGTCGATAGCGATCTGACGAAATTGGGCGATGAAAAATTTAATTCGCCCAAATGGATCTTAGCGAAGTGTAAAGCAAGGGAGAGTCGCTTGGATCGTTAATCATCGTCATGACGATTAATTTTTATATACTTCTTTTAAACAATATCTACAGGTATAGTGCAATGATTTATCTCCATTCGGTGACAATTGTTTTTTTCATCTTTTTATTTTTTATGAACGAAAAATCCGAAAGAATCGGTTCCGCATGCGTCGGGCATCCAGCGTCGTTCAGTGAATGAGACACTTTGTGTCCGAGTAAAAAAAACGGCAAAATCAAAGAAAAATAATGGCCAAGTATCTTTCTATGTGAGCACATAATATCCGCCTCCGTACAGCCTGACCGTCGTTAAAAAAAAAATAATCCTCGATACCGATCTCACAAAATTGGACAACGAAAAATTAAATTCGCGCGATTAAATCTCAGCGAAGTACAAAGCAAGAGAGAGTCGCCTCGATTGTCGGCGATCGTTGATCATCGTCCTATCGATTAACTTTTATGTATATATATTTTTTTGAACAATACGTATAGTCTAATGCTTTATCGCCATTCGGGGTCGCCTAATTGTCATTATATTTTTTTGATTATTCTTTTTTTATGAAAGATTTGAAAGTATTTTGATATATATTTAACAAACAGAATAGCCTAATGATTTACCTCCACTCGCTGACAATTATTTGTTCATCTTTTTATTTTTTTATTAATCTTTTTTTAGTGAAAAGAAAAAATTCGAAAGAATTGTCTGCGCATGCGCATCCAGGCTCGTTCAGTGACCGGCGTAAAGATCGAGTGGCTTCGCTGCATGTCTGTCTCCGCGTGCGGCCTCTCTTTCGTTTCATCCGTCAATCGTCGGCTCTTAGAATCGATACCAAGAGGGCTGTTGGAGCGCCATTAGGATCTTGGTACGGCCGGTCGCGGGTGTCAACGCGTGCCTGTGAGCTCCCGGCTGTCTCGAGAGCACTCCCTTCTCAAAGACGTGACCCTTGGACGCGAGCTCCGCAGCGGCGTCCAATCCGACCTTGGATATCGTTCCCCCCTCGATCAGCTGTCTCGTGTGGTCGTCCTTCGCGGTGTTTTTGCCTCTCACCGTGCCCTCTTTGTCCTTTATCGTCGCGTACTGATAAAACTCCTTTTTCGGATCTTGCTTCTTTCGTCCCCAAACGGTAAACGGTTCCGGCACCAAAGACGGACGCGGCACGAACGGAACCTTCTCCCACTTTTTTTTTTTTTTTTTTTTTTTTTTTCTTTTTTTTTTTTTTTTTTTTTTTTTTTTCATCCATTTTGCAATTTTTTTTCTTTTTTTCTTTCCGTGCACTAATCTATCGTGCATTCCACTCGGATCGTCCAGCGTTCTCTCTCGGCATCGAGCAAACTCTTCGCGGTGCGCGGAGTCTTCCACCTCCACCCACCACGGTCCTCTAAGCCCGATCTTCGGATTATCGGTACGTGCGACTCGGAAACTGGGCAACGGTCCGTCGGACTGTTCGCAGATGTTTAATGGGTCGAGTAGAATTTTTTTTTTGTTTTTTTTTTTTTTATTTCGTGGAGGAAAGATTTTATCTCTCGTTGCAATTTTTGTTCCTGTCGATTGTTCAGTTGTTAACCTAAGCGTCTCGCGATGTAAATGCGATAGTGAAATCCCTATTAGTAGACCTCAGGGCTCGAAGATCGAACGAATCATTCTAGCTCGCGAACAGGAAAGTTTGAAGGGTGAACCGCAAATAATTATTTATTTAATTCAAGCAAATATTCATTCAATTCAAATCAATATTCATTTAATTCAAATCAATATCTATTTAAGTCAAACAAATATTGATTTAATCCAAACGAATATTTATTCAATTCAAACAAATATTTATTCAATTCAAACAAATATTCATTTGATTCAAACAAATATTTATTTAATTCAAACAAATATTTATTCAATTCAAACAAATATTCATTTAATTCAAATAAACATTTACTTAAATAAAATATATATTTGTTTGCGTGGAGCGCGTCAAATAAATTGTTTTTCTGGGTGCGACGCGCCAGCGACGACTGACCTAAGCTTCCTCGGAGCTCCCATAGCTCCACTCGCGAGTTTCCAATACCCAAATGTTACGCAATGTTGCGAGTACCGTCGATGTACCGCATAATTACAATTAATAATTAGCAGCTGGGTTATTCATCGATTAATAATAATAATAGTAATTTGCATAGGTCTTTCAGCGGTTAAGCGTTTGCGTATATTACTAAAGGGGGTTTTTGATAGGTGATAGTGGAAGTAATAGTAAAGAGCAAAGAGAGGCGTCTATAAAGTGACCGGTTCGGAGCGCGGCTTCGCGGTTCCTGCCAAGCGAGCGGCTGGGCGGGCATTCGCTACTCTAGGAATGCCGGTTCACGAATTCCTGGCGTCTTTTTGTCGCGGACGTCGGCGATGACGGGTCGGAGAGTACCGGGCTCGAGAAAAGATCGAACGGACGAGTCGACGACGTGTCGAACGTCTTCGACGAAGAGAGCACGTCTTCGCCTCAGCGAAGACTTCCGCTCCTTTCGCCGAGGCGAGGACGCAGACCGTCCGTCATCGATGCCTGGTTTCTCTGGATATCTTGCTCGAAGCCTCAAGGGAAGCGAAGGTATCAAAGAAGACAGCCAGCAGGGGATCCGCGAAGACTTGGTTGCCGCGGTCGGTAATAAAAACTATAATGCCATTTTTTTTTAAGAGTGCTGAACATTCTGCTTTGAAAGGAAATAAAAGCCTACATCCAGAAAAATAATTCATTTGACGACCACCGTGTGTTTTGTTTAAGTAAAATATTTATTTGTTTTAAATAAATATTTATTTAAATCAAGTAAAGAGTTCTTTAAATCAAATAAATATTTATTTAAATCAAGTAAATAGTTCTTTAAATCAAATAAATATTTTACTTGAACCAAATAAAAGGTGGCCGTCAAATAAATTATTTTTCTGGGTGTACTGTAGAATCGATAGACGAAGTGGCTTTCAGTGACAATAAAGTTTCAGCAGCCTAGAAAAAATGGCATCACAGTTTTTATTACCGACTGAGTGTGGGATGTGTGAGTGTGTTTCATAACCGATGTTTTCCTGGATATCTTGTTCGAAGTCTCAAGAGAATCGAAGGAATCAAGGAAGACAGCCAGCAGGGGATCCGCAAAGACTTGGCTTAGTTGCCGCGGTCGGTAATAAAATCTATAATTCAATTTTTGTCAAGGGTGCTGAAACTTCAGCGTTCAAAGGAAATAAAAGCCTACTGTGGAATTGATAGCCAAAGTGGCTTTCTATTTCCGTTGGACAATAACGTTTCAGCAGCCTAGAAAAAATGGCATCACAGTTTTTATTACCGACTGACGTGTTTCATTACCCATGTTTTTCTGGATATCTTGCTCGAACTTCTAAGGGAATCGAAGATATCAACGAAGACATCCAGCAGGACATCCATCAACGGATATCTTGCCGGATGTCTTCGTTGACGCGGTCGGCAATAAACACTATAATGCTATTTTTTCTCCAAGGGCGCCAAAACCATATAGCACATAAACTTTCCATTCTTTAGCGTCTCAAAGGAAACATAAGTCCACTCGAGAACTGATAGGCTACAATTAGAAAGATTCGACTAGACATTTTCAGCAGTCTAGAAAAAAATAGCATTGCAGTTATTTATCACCGCCTGACTGCAGGATGGGCCTAATGAAGGTTGTTTCACGTCGTCTTAAGGTAGTACTAGCGCAATGACTGAAGCCGCCTAAGTTTGAGAGGAATAAAAGAGAATTACAAACACTTCTCGATCGGATAAAAATCTGAAAAAAA
>JAPYZC010005347.1:0-10317 GCA_030522665.1 Ichneumoninae sp. A BG-2022a | reverse complement strand
ATGGCTTCCTCATAAAAGTTGAAAATTGAAATTTTCATATGGCTTCCTCATAAAAGTTGAAAATTGAAATTTTCATATGGCCTTCTCATAATGTTCCTTTATTTGCGAAGCTTCCTCTATGAGAAAGCCAACAATAGAGAAAATGCTTCCTCATAGAAGAAGCTTCGCAAATAAAGGCACATTATGAGAAGGCCATATGAAAATTTCAATTTTAAACTTTTATGAGGAAGCCATAAGAAAATTTCTATTTTTTTTATTTTTGTTTTACAAAATACGATGTTGTAAAAATAGGGAAATTTTATTAACAAAAATCGTGATTTTGCTTCCTCATAGAGGAAGCTTTTTTGATTTTGAGTTTGAGCTGCCGGCAGTGTGTCAACCGCACCCTCGCGATCGAGCACGTATAATCGAAGAGAAACGTGACGAACACGAAGGAGAAGCAGTGGTAATGTCTTTTTCGTTCCGACTTATGTAATTGTTAGCTCCGGGCTGCTCCATTTACTTTCCTTTGCCTTTCTTCGCCGACCGGCGACGAACGTCGAGCGCGAAGAGGAAATAACAGGCGCACCTGAAGCAGATATGTCAGCCCGTTTCTCAGAAATCACGGTACTTCGGCACCGCACCCACGCGCGATCGAACGCGCTTAAGCTCCACCTCGTTCCGAAACGCCTCGAGAATTCGTGTCTCTTTTGAAGCGAAAAATTAAAAACAAAGCTGAAAATGTCAGGAAATAAAATTCAAAAATGGTCACGAGGAAGTGTCGGGAGAGTCTAAGAATTTTTGTAATTCGCCAGCCAAATTCAGTGACTGCCCAAAATGGGAGAAAAAAAGCAAAACAAATTTCCTAAATGAAAAAAAAAAACTAGACTCAAAGAATAATTAATTTTTTTTACACGCTACGTACTGTTAATTTCTATTGAGAATTAATTGTATTAACAAAATTTAATTATTTCTCTTGAATTTAAATCAGAAAAGTGAAGTAATTAAAAAAAAATGTTTGAATACATATTTGAAAATTGCGGTACATTTACGAAGCCTGCACTTGTCAAATACAATACAATTACAATACAAGTACAATACAAGTACAATACAAGTACAATACAAGTACAATACAAGTACAATACAATTACAATACAATTACAATACAACTACAATACAATTACAATACAACTACAATACAATTACAATACAAGTGCAATACAAGTACATTTTTGAAGCGTTCACTCGTGAAATAAAATTCAAACGCTCGTACGAATATTATAATCGAAACAATGAAATATTTATATCCGTCCCGACAAGTTCTGAGCATGCTTGTCGAACACGGAGTTCGCCCTCGTCGACAGGTGCGCAGAGCCATCGAGAGACGTGATCGATGTTTCTAATAACTTAGCATCAGTGTTATATCTGCCCACGGACTCTCTTTGGATATTCCGTCTCGCATTACACAAAGACGCGTATATATAGGTGTGTAACAAATTAATAATATCGCGAGGAAACATCTCACTCGTTGATCAGACCGGGCTCGTCTGTAAGCGCGCTTAAAATTGAGAGACCAGAACGGCCCGACGATGAGCCGAGTGAAAAGTGCAATGACCAATGTACATCCTATTATGCCCCTTGATGAGATAAATAATTTCCGTGAAAGCTTGTCATTCACATATCCAAGTTTCGATTTGCACGTAGCCACGATGAATCGTTTATATATACATGTATATATTGTGTGTATATATATGTGTGTTTCTCTCGGACGAGAGAACCATTGGCAGTGTTTTGCTGCTACTGCAGTAATTTTCTCCTTTCGCAATTTTCCAATCGAGGCACCGACGGGGAGGCATGCGCGCGCACGAGACCAGACTCTCCGGTCTATATGGGCCGCATCCATAAGTGGTCGCTCGCGCGACTCGAAACTTGCGTAATGAGCTTGTACATATATATATATATATATATATATATATATGTGTGTGTATATATATCTCACAAACGTTCGATATTAATCAACAACATTGGCATTTCTAGTTTTAGTCCAGCCTTCGTGGAATCCGCGAATCGAGACGTCGAAAACAACAATAAAAAAATGTTTGACGTTTTACGCATTTAGCATACATTTATATTGTCCGTAACGTCCACAATTTTTTGTTTCACATTCAGAATTATTTTTAAAAAATGATCGGCAATAAATTTAAAAAACAAAATAAAAGAAATAACAGAATACAATAAATAAGCAATAAAAACAATAATGGAAAGAAAAGGAAGTAAATTAAGAAGAAAAGAATCGTGGTCGCTTGCGCGACTCGAACTTTAGTAATGAGCTTGTATATATATATATATATATCACAGTCGTTCGAGATTAATTAACAACATTGGCATTTCCAGTTTCACTCGGGCCTTCGTGGAATCCGCGAATCGGGACGTTGAAAACACCAACAACAAAAAAGTTAAAACCGTTCTACGCATTTAACAAACTCTATTATAGTCCGCGGAGATTCACAATTTTTTGTTTCACGTTTATAATTTTCCAAAAAATATGATCGACAATAAATTTTAAAAACAAAATAAAATCATAAATTAACAAGAAAAGAATCATGGTTGATCGCACGACTCGAAACTTGCGTGGTAAGCTTGTGTATAAGCATTCGAAATGAATCAACAACATTAGCATTTGACGTTGAAAAGAACAAAAAACACTTTCAAAGGTTTGCACATTTAACAAAAAATTTTATTGTCCGCAGAAGTCCACAATATTTTTTTCAAGTTTACCATTTTTTCAAAAAAATAATAGACATAAAAAAAAATATTAAAAAATGCTAAAATTAACGAGAAATGGTGGTCATTTGCGAGCAAGAAACGAATAAATTCTCTAACTTTTTTCCGTGTATATATCAGGATGTTTTTTTTTTTTTTTTTTTTTTTTTTTTTCTTTTCTGCACTCGTTTACGGTACCTGAAACGAAATATGCAATTTCTGTTTCCTCCGTACTCAGTCTCAGATGCCCCGCTCAGTTCATTCGGGACTCGGGTTCGCACAGTGCGTGGTACGGTAAGCGAGTTACTCTTAATACCACAGGCCGGGATGCGCTCGATGTGCAGCTAGAATCACCGTCGGGCAGGAAGTTCCAGTCTCCCGTGTTTTGCCACGGCTTGCTCGCTCAACCGCAAGAAACTCGCTTATTTAGTTTACATCCGTATCCTCGGCATCTCACCCAGCAGCGAACTTAATATGTACGACGCAACATAATATCCCATTCGCAAGTCCGCGTATACGGCCGTTTGGATGTTTAGCTCACCGAGAGCCGCGATCTCCGCAGGAAGCGCAAATTGACGTAATTACCGATTGTTGATATCGTTATTATTATTTTTTTTTAGATATAATATACCCACGATCGGGAATTCCGTCACAGATGAGTTGCGCTTTTCCCGAGAAGAGTAAAAAACATTGTTTCAAAATTAATGAACGGTATTGCACTGAAAAAAAATCGCTTGCGGGCTGCCGAAGAAAAAAATATTTGTTTGAATTCTACTTTAAATTCTTACAATCCCATATGACATTGAAACAACGACGGCAAGGTGACATGTTATCGTTTCAATCCGGTACGAAATTGCACAAAGTCAAAGTAGGATTGCAACAACTTTTTTATTTATTTGGCAGCCCGCAAGCAAATTTTACTTGAGTCATTGATATTTTTTTTTAGTGTGGAAGCTTTTTTTACATAAACAGTTTCTGAAATATCAAACACTTGTGCGTCGCAATTATAGATATCTCTTGATCCTTAATAAACATTTTTGGAAATTTCTGGCAAAAGAGTTGTCAGTTTTATTTCATGAGAAAGTAGATTAATGTTCAATTAATGGAAGTAATGTAAGCACATTTTAAGTTCCAGTACATTAAATTTACATTTTATTTTACGGTCTATATTTTACTATATAGTATTACGCATGTTTATATATGCAACACTATTTTTACAGTGCATAAACCCACCAAAAACCTCGATCCGTATTGTCCAAAGTATAAACTCGAAGAAAATCGGTTACGACGAGAACAACCTAAGACTACTTGTTACCGACCGAGTTCCAAGCAAACGGCGCCTCAACTTAGGCTCGTTGGCCTCTGCGCCCGATAACATCTCGTGTATCGATACCTCGCGATCCCCGCCCGAATTCCAACGCCAACGAGAGCGGTTCGAAGCAAAGAGAAAATCGGGTCAGGCAGAATTCATAACGATGGAATGTAATTAAGGGACAGTCATCGATCTCTGTTCATATATATATATATATATACACATAAATATGCGAACTGATATAAATCTCGGTAGCAGTTACAAACTACAGAATGCATCGTCGTTATTCGCGCACCTTCGATCCAGTCCTCCTTCCCGACAATTGCATAATCTCGGTTCTTCTCGTCGCGGGAACGAATTTACGTAACAGGTGCAACAACTGTACACTGTTCCGTCGTTTATTCTCATGCACGCATGGAAAAGAGCTACGGGAATTGCTGCAGGGACAAACACATATATACTACGTGCCTCTGTGTGTACACAGCGTATGTACAGTTGCCACAAAATTCGCACGATTAATTCGCTATAGAGTTACGGTATTCTTGCAATTTTCGCTTGTATTTCCGTCGACTCTGTTATTAAAGTCTTCCGGTAGATTTATCTCCGATTTCACAATGTATCGCTAAATATCCTAAAAACAAAATTGTGAAATGAAATTTTCATATGGCCTTTTAATAATGTTCCTTTATTTGTAAAGCTTCTTCTACGAGAAAGTATTTTCTGTATTGTTGGCTTTCTCAAAGAGGAAGTTTTGTGAATAACGGAACATTATGAGAAAGCCATATGAAAATTTTTGTCTCTTAGAGGGAGAAAAAAAATTGCAAATTGAAATTTTCACATGGCTTTCTCATAATGTTCCTATATCTGTAAAGCTTCTTCAATGGGCAAGCATTTTCTGTATTGATGGCTTCCTCATACAGGAAACTTCGTTAATAAAGGAACATTATGAGAAAACCATATGAAAATTTCCATTTAGAACTTTATGAAAAAGCCATATAAAAATCTCAATTTAGAACTTTATGAAAAAGCCATATGAAAATCTCAATTTAGAACTTTATGAAAAAGTCATATGAAAGTCTCAATTTGCAAGATTCATGAGAAAGCCATATGAATTTTTTTTTACAAAAACATAACTTCCTCTGTGAGGAAGCAAAAAAAAAATCCTTTATAATTGCCAACCGTTAATCGATATTGATCTTCACATCGTTTATCGACGTTTTACAACTGTTTGCCCGTACGGACGTTGAGCGTGTAATTTGTACCGTAATCTCGTGTTAATCGGCTCGCGGGCAACGCCTGGGATAGAGCTTGGGACTCCGCCGAGGCTCTTCGGGGGATCGCTCGCGAAGAGCAGCGGCCGAGTGTGCGTGTGTACGTTCGTTCATTGAAGAAGAGACGTTCGTTCTCGAGAGAGACACGCTCGGGGGAGCAATCGAGGTCGGGCCGCTTACGAAACGTGATGAGATCAGTTTTTCTTATTCCGGTTTGCTCTGCTCGTCTCTCGGTTATTACAGACACGCGGAGAGTCGTAGGCGATACCGGCGCGTTACTTTCATTCATACTGCAGCACTTAATGGTCGATGCACACACGAGTGGTTATCGACGCACTTGCAAGGGAGAGTGGAGCGCGGTGTGCTGTTCGACGGACTCTTCAGTATCGATTTCCGGTCAACTCCGTTATGTGGAGAAAAAGAACTTGGAGAAATTAAAAAAAAACGTTATGTGCAAAAAAAGAAATTGGCTTTGTGCAAATAAAATCCAAAGGTCAGTTCCGAGAAGCGAGTCCATCACGCGACCTTGAAACGACCCCTCGCTTCCGAGTAAGGAGCCGAAGAGGAGAAAGAGAAAGTACACTTTCGGTCGATATTTGGGAATGTCGGTAAAGACGAACATTATAAGTTTATCTAAGTGAACGACAGAATGAAGTTGCTCGGTGTATACCGGAAGTGTATAGTTATTTGCGAAATATACTAATTTGGAAGATCACGTGACCTTAAAACGACCCCTCGCTTCCGAGTAAGGAGCCGGAGAGAAGGAGGAGAAAGTACACTTTCGGTTGATATTTGGGAATGTCGGTAAAGAAGAGCGTAATAAGTTTATCTAAGCGAACGATAAAGACGCTCGGTGGCCTTAAATGGCTCATGATCGATATACCGGAAGTGTTATAGTTATTTCCGAAATATACTAATTTGGAACATCACGTGACCTTGAGACGATCCCTCGCTTCCGAGTAAGGCGCCGAAGAGGAGAAGGAGAAAGTACACGTCCGGCTGAGATTTGGGAATGTCGGTAAAGAACCTTAAATGGCTCATGATCGATATACCGGAAGTGTTATAGTTATTTCCGAAATATACTAATTTGGAACATCACGTGACCTTGAAACGACCCTTCGCTTCCGAGTAAGGAGCCAGTGAGGAGAAGGAGAAAGTACACTCCCGGCTGAGATTTAGGAATGTCGGTAGGGAAGGAAAACAAGAAGTTTATCTAAGTAAACGATAAAATGAAGACGCTCGGTGATATTAAATGGCCCACGATCGCTATACCGTAAATATTATAGTTATCTACGAAATATTCCAATTCCCATCACGTGACCTTGAACCGACCCCTCGCTTCCGAGCAACCAGAGAAGGCACAATTCTGGCTGAGATTTGGGATTGTCGTTAACGAAGAAATTAAGTCGATGAGCTAACCAAAAGATGAAATGGAGACACTCGGCGATTTTAAATGACTAGTGATCGGTGAACCGGAAGTCTCATAGTGATTTGCAAAATATGAAAATTTTTCGAGAAATTTAATAATGCCGCGGATATATCCGGGTCTCGAGTTTCCTCGTCCTCCGTGCCCTGCGCGCAATCCTTCGGGACACGCGCGATCGTATCTCGATGCCGGTATCGACACCGGACGAGTTGCAGGAACAAGGGTAATCGATCTCCCACCTCACCGGGAGGATATTGAGTATCGGTCTCGAGAGATTGAATTATAGGAAACGTTTCGACGATTTCGTTGCACTCTCGCGCACACACCTCGTGGGTACGCACATCGCGTTTGCAATATCGCGCATGCGCAACGGATCGTGCCGTATCGCGTTACCGGCGTCCTCAGTCGCGAGCACACTAGACGAGAAGATTTATTTCGATGAAAGGCGTTCCCATGAATAATAATGGAATAAATCTCACACGTACCAATACGTCTTGTGAATCGTGTCTAAAAATATTAATAATAATAATAATACTAAAATCGATCTAAAAATATTATAAATCGTGTCTAAAAATATTAATAATAATAATAATAATAAAATCGATCTCGCACGCAAATCCGCATCGTACCGAAACAGAACACTGTTTTACCGACCGCCATTTTTTATTTTTACCGGCGGTGTGACGAATAGATTGTTAATTTTTTTTTATTTATAAAAAAAAATTAATTATCGATGGAGGGGATTGCGAGAAAGCTTTTCAAGAAATTCCAAGACTGTGAGGTTGGTTTCAAACAATCGAGCCGGAAGTCGCGAATAGCGGAGGAACCCATCGGCGCCCGGGACTTTAATACCGTCCGTGGACGGTTCGCTGGGAACCGAATAATTCCGATCGGGCCTTGTCACGCCCGGGCAATTCGTACAGTCACGCTCGGTCTGGCGAGCACCGTTAAAATTCAGTCTTGTTTTACACGCGCATGGATCACCGAACTCTCACCGTGCAGAGAGGGGGAGGACGGAAAATTTTGTAGAAAAGTATAAAAAAAATTTTATTGATAAAAAAGAATTACAATTCTACCGTATTAGAACTCTACCAAAATCCTTACCGGAAAGTAAGAAAAAACCCAAAATGAAACTGTACCGGAATTAAAATAAAACTCTACCCGAAGGGAAATAAAGTCTACCGCATTATAATAACACTCTACCGGAATACAAGGCTACCGTCCAGCTTTGTATTCCGGTAGAGTTTGCTTTTCCATTCTGGTAGAGTTTTATTTCAATTCCGGTAAAGTTTTATTTCCATTCTGGTAGAGTTTGCTTTTCCATTCTGGTAGAGTTTGCTTTTCCATTCTGGTAGAGTTTTATTTCAATTCCGGTAAAGTTTGATTTTCCGTTCCGGTAGAGTTTTATTTCAATTCCGGTAGAGTTTGATTTTCCATTACGGTAGAGTTCCATTTTCCATTCCGGTAAAGATTTATTTTCAATTCCGGTAAAGTTTTATTTCAATTCCGGTAAAGTTTTATTTCAATTCCGGTAAAGTTTTATTGCAATTCCGGTAAAGTTTTATTGCAATTCCGGTAAAGTTTTATTTCAATCCCGGTAGAATTTTATTTTGATTCTGGTAGAAATTTTGCTAGAGTTCGATACGGTAGAGTTGTGAGTGGTAGCGATGTAAAAATGTGTTAAAATTCCGGTATAGAAGTCCGTTTAAAGAGAACCGTAGCATAGAATTTTGGACAACAGTTTTCGTTACCGACCGAGCCCTCGCGCCTCGTCACACACCGATCTCGAGAAAAAAAGATGTTGCGCACCGCGCATGCGCGAAACATTGCGCCGATAATACATTCCGCGAGGATGTTGGCTCGGGAGTATCGGCAGCCGGCTCTCGACACCTTTCCCCGTCCGCTCCGCGCTCGCACGCTGTTTTATCACCTCCGAGAATCTCGCCAATCTTATAACTCACGGACTCGTTATCCCGCGAGCTATCGCTCGTCTGATCGAAGCCTATAATTCGTATTCTAATTTGCGGCTAGTCGCAAGAATTTACCCGGTCGATTAAATCGTTCGAGCCAAATAACAGCTATTAAAGTCGTCGATCGGTAGGCAAACAAAAATTTCGAGCGAACGAGTCCGCGCGGAGATACACGCGCAGTTCCAACGTCCGTGGGACGAGCGTGCGTTGACTATTCTAGCCCGCTCATTATAACATTTATCGGTCACATCCGGTCGTGTGCCGCGGCTGCAGGTATTTTACTATCGGTCACAGCATTGACACAGTTTCGTGACTGGCCAATGTCACGAGTCACACATTATCCACATACACCGGACTCGTGTGTACAGTTACAAGTTTTTACCGCGCAAGCTATCCGGGACGGAATCGTGAGATGAAAAAATTAACCGTGTAATTATAGCGCTTCGACGTGAATCTCGCGTGATTTGCTAAAATATGTATTTTATAATTTTTTTTTTTTCTGTTCTTTTTTTTTGCAGGAGCAGAGAGGAGCGAAGCTCCGGCGCGATGGTTCTCACCGTCACGGAAGACACGCCAGCTGACATGCTCGCCGGGAGCATGGAACTTCTGGTGCAGCTACCGAAAGATCATAATGTTCACACACAGAGGGTCACCGTAGCGCGAAGGTAATTATGTCCTTTTTTTTTAATTTTGTCTTTCACGGAATTCTCTCAGATTGTTAGTGGCGAGGATCGAATCGAACGTCACATGGCTCGATCACGTGGTCGGTGTACGTACCGCGAACGGTAGACGTTACAGTCGAACAGCAATGGCACTCGTACCGTATACAGAATGGGACGCATGTTTTTATTTTTAGCGCTCCTTTTTACGCCGTGAATATTGTACGATTTGCGGAAATTTGTTATACCGTGCCACGGTATACGGTACGATGGAACAATAATCGTAGTTGTACCGTACACGGAATGGCACGTATTTTTTCCGGGTGATGCTCTTTATACCGTGTACACGGTACACGGGATGGGACGCATTTTTCTTTATTTCGAGAGTTCCTTTACAGCATATTATATTGTGCGATTTGCGAAAAAATTTTATACCGTGCCACGGTATGATTTACAATCGAGCAACAATGATACTTATATCGTACACGGGATGGGACGCAATTTTTTATTTCGAAAGCTCCTTTATATCGTATATATTGTACAATTTGCGAAAAGGTGCTATACCGTGCTACGGTATAAGTGACAATCGAACAACAATGGTACTTATACCGTACACGGGATGGGACGCATTTTGTTTATTTCGAAAACTCCTATATATCGTATATATTGTACAATTTGCGAAAAGGTGTTATACCGTGCTACGGTGTAAGTGACAATCGAACAACAATGGTACTTATACCGTACACGGGATGGGACGCATTTTGTTTATTTCGAAAACTCCTATATATCGTATATATTATACAATTTGCGGAAAGTTGTTATAACGTGCCACGGTATAAGTGACAATCGAACAACAATGGTACTTATACCGTACACGGGATCGGACGCAATTTTTTTTTTCGAAAACTCCTATATATCGTGTATATTGTACAATTTT
>JAPYZC010005345.1:0-10634 GCA_030522665.1 Ichneumoninae sp. A BG-2022a | reverse complement strand
TCTCTTCCAATATTTCACGGAAAGGGAAAGCATTTTTTTAATTTACTGTCTTTCTTTCTTTTTTTTGCAGACTCGGATCGAAAGAAAATATTGCCTGGATAAAAAAGATTACCCTGGATGGATTTTTGGCGAAGTTTGTGGAAAAAATGAATTCGCGTTCTCTATTCTCTTCCAATATTTCACGGAAAGGGAAAGCATTTTTTTAATTTACTGTCTTTCTTTCTTTTTTTTTTGCAGACTCGGATCGAAAGAAAATATTGCGTGGAAAAAAAAGATTACCCTGGATGGATTTTTGGCGAAGTTTGTGGAAAAAATGGATTCGCGTTCTCTATTCTCTTCCAATATTTCACGGAAAGGGAAAGCATTTTTTTAATTTACTATCTTTCTTTCTTTTTTTTTGTGCAGACTCGGACCGAAAGCAAATAATGCCTGGAAAAAAAGATTACCCTGGATGGCTTTTTTGCGAAGTTTGTGGAAAAAGTGGATTCGCTCTCAGACGCAGTAGAATTTCGCTAAAGTCATAATTTGGAGCCTCCGTCCTCAACTTTACGCCGCGTGACCATTTTGCCCCACGGAAGACCCGAAGAAATTTTATTATCAATTTGAAGGAGCCGAAGCAAATTCTTCCCGCTCGTAACTGTTCGCTTCTCATCGTTGAGCAGAACTCGCACGATGCCATTTCCGGCCGAGCGAATGAATGCAAGCCATCTGCCGGCTGCCTCCGAGCGATCGATAGGTCGCCTGAGTGGTCGTTCGAAATCAAATGGTCCACTCTTCCGCACACGGGACACTCGGGCTGTCGCTCCACGCTCGTCCCTTTATCTATTCCACCTGCACGAGCGCCTTATTGGACTCCAGCTTATTTCGTTCTTTTTTTATTCCTCTTCTTATTCTGCACTGTACGGAGCAACTTTCCACATCGCACACCCTTTGCCGAGCCTGGAATCGTGAGGAGGGTTGATCTTTCCTGGGCTCCCTCTGTTCATTCTCTTCGATTCCGGGAGCGGAATTCGCAGCTGTATCCTCGGTGCAACCCTCTTGCCGAAATTGAAGATCTTCATTTTTTTTCCTTTTATGCTGGCTAGCGCTGTATATTTTCGGCAATTTTTCATCTCGGTCTGTCGTTCGAGGCTCCATTGTAACGAGGCGTGAAGATTCCGTCGAACCGTGATATCAAATAAGGATTTATGTAGGTCCGAAGGGGGAGCTGTTGAATGACAGTAGGTTATTCGTTGAAACACACAATATAGTGCAATAATGGTGGATTATTTATTGACATATACAGTATAGTTGAAGAACAGTGGGCTATTTGTTAAAATACACAAAATAGTTTAATAATAGTGGGCTTTTTATTAAAATGCACAAAATAGTTTAATGACAGTGAGTTATTTGTTGAAATACACAATCTAGGTCGATTAACAGTGGTTTCTTTTTTGAAATACGCAATACAGTTGAATGACAGTGGATTATTTTTTAAAATAAACAATCCAGTTGAATTAAAGTGAGTTATTTGGTGAAATACCCAATACAGTTGCATAACAGTGGGCTATTTTTTAAAATGCACAAAATAGTTGAATAACAGTGAGTTATTTGTTGAAGTACACAATCCAGGTCGAATAACAGTGGTTTCTTCTTTGAAATACGCAATACAGTTGAATGACAGTGGGTTATTTTTAAAAATAAACAATCCACTTGAATAACAGTGAGTTATTTGTTGAAATACCCAATACAGTTGAAGAGCAGTTGATTCTTCTTTTAAATACATAATACAGTTGAATAACAGTGAGTTATTTGTTGAAATGCACAATACAGTTGAGTAGCCGTTGGGTCTTTTTTTGAAATACGCGATACAGTTGAATAATAGAGAGCGACCGCGGTAACGCGAGATCAATCAAATTCATTATTTAAAAAAAATACTATTGTTGTACAAATTCTGGGAAAGTCGTTATAACAATTTCTTCTCTCCTTGTAGGAATCGAACTTTTCGCCCACCCCTCGGCCCCTCTATCGTTTGCTTCGATTCCGAGACAGGAATTCCCAGATGTATCTTCGGTGTAACCCTCTTGTCGAAATTGAAGGAAACGCTTTATTTTTTATTTTTATCCCGGCTCGCGCTATATATCTTCGTCAATTTCTCATGTCCCGTCTCAGCGACCTGTCGTTCGAGACTCCATTGTAACGAGGCGTGAACATTCCGTCGGACGGTGATACAAAATAAGAATTTATGTAGATCCGAGAGGGGAGCAGTCGAATAACAGAGGGTGCCCGCGTCAACGCGAGATCGATCGAATTCATGTTTACGTCGGAAAACATGTGTTACCGATCACGAAAAAAAAAGAAAAAAAAATACAGGTTTTTTTTTGTACAAACTCCGGGGAAATCGTTATATCCATTTACAAAGTGAAATACAGTAAAATCTCGATTATCCGAACATGCGTAATTCGAACCCACCCTTATTCGAACCGCCACTTGCTTTATCCGAATTTCTATTTCGTCGAGCGGTACTTTGTTTCAAACGCGATCGAGCTCGTATCGAGCGTTTATATGTTACAACGATTACACGTCCGTTTTTTGTGCATTTTTCCATGTACAATTGTTAGGAAAAATGAATGTGAACATTTTAGAAATACTTTACTTTGAATTATTCACTTTAATTATTTACTATAAAAGTACATTAATTTTTCATCACAATTGTCCATTAAATTTAATGCGAAAGCTTTTGCGTGAAAACTTCTAGACCGGTACATTAAATTTATAATTTATTTAACAGAAAGAATTTCATACATTTTTTTTTTACACTTTACACAGTGTAAAGAAATTTCGTATGAAATGTGCCGGACTGGACATTTTTATGCAAAAACTGGTATAATAAATTTCATGTATAATTGTGGTGAAAAATTAACGTTCAGTGTATTAAAAACATTGGAAATACGTTTAATACTTCACTTTAATTTCAATGAAAAAATATATTAATTTTTCATCATAATTGTACATTAAATTTCTAACTTTTTTTTACAGTGTACTTAAGTGCAGGCATCATGTAGTTACGGAGAAAAAGAAAAATCGTAAATCTTTTCAAAGCCTAACCGGAACACAATTATAGTTAGCTTCCTTTTTGGTGTTTTACACAAGTATGTTATTTTTCGTCTTCGAATTTCCGAGCAATAGTTAATCCGAGCTAGGTTCGCCCCCAATTGACTCGGATAGTCGAGATTCTACCGTATAGCGAGAAAAAAATCGCAATGAATAAAAAGTTAAGGGTGTCGGCCAGCTGATAGCAGCGTCGCACGCTGCAAAAAGTCGACGACAAATTCTCTCATCCGCCTGGCCGGTATTCACCGTTACCCTCTCTTGTTTGTGTTTCACCAAAGAATGCTAAGTTTAAATAAATTATCGTTCACCTCGTTCGATCCTTGGTCCAGAGGGGTAAAGCGACTACACAGGAAACGCTTGAGAACACAGAGTCCAGGCTGTGTCTTCGGGCAATTCCTCCGTCGAGTCTCCCAGGTCGCCTCGAGAATGGCTATGAATGCACAATGAATTTGTTGAACTTCCGCCTTGCGACCTCCCGAGGGAACAGCTTCGATTCGAAGAGCCTGTGTATATGTATATATATATATTACAAAAAAGGTGTATATATATATATATATATTCGTATTATATATATATATATATATATATTTATTTTTTTTTATCCAATGTATATGGAGCGTTCCCTACCATCTTGACCTAGACCCAACTCTTCACGTTTTGGGTTGGTTCCACGATTTTTTATATAGCTGAACTAACTCTCAAATGCACTCAGATTTTTTTAGTTTTTTAAATTGAGGCGCTCAATAAGTTTATTTTTTTATGATAAATAATTCAATTTTTTAAAAACTACCAAATATCTGAGGGCTTTTGAGAGTTAGTTCAGCCATATAAAATATAGCCAGCCCATGAGTATACCAAGAAATAAATAAATAAATATACAAAATCCCGGGCCCAATCCAAGATGGTAACACTAAGAAAAAGTCTAGTATTTCCCACTATAACGAATAGTTCCCAGGGGTAACGTCTGTATAGATAGTTTCTGATAGGATATATTTAATTGGTTAAGCCTTCAACTAACGAGTTCTTTTTGTCGATCGCAAACGACCATGCCTTCTTCTAAGCTCAAAAGCTATAAGGTTGTTCCTAATAAATTTTCGTCTGTCTTATTTATTTTTGTACTCTTGGCAAATTCTGTGTCCTCGTTGAGCAAGGATCCGTCTAGTGAAGCGGTAAGGAGGGAGTCTCGCTGCACGCTGACTTCGCATAAGTTCGACAACAATAAGAGAAAATTGCAAGTACTTCTTGATGGTGTAAGAATCTGAAAAAACTCATGTATACTAAAGGTACTGAGAAGATTAATTTTGCATAATAATAATTTCAAAATGTTATTAACAAAATGTTTTAAAAAAAAATTGTTCATCAAAATATGTGGTAACTCAACTTTTTTTTTTAATGAAAATGATTCGTTCACTTTTCGGAATACGTATGAATTTTTTTAGCTTTTTATCTTTATTTTGACTTTGCACATTTTTCCATGGAAAAAACAAGAAAAATCAAAATAAAGATAAAAATCTGAAAAAAATCCTTAGTATTCCAAAAAAATGAACTAATTATAAAAAATAAAAAAAAAGTTGCGTTACCACATATTTTGATGAACAATTTGTTTTTCAACAATTTGTTAATAACATTTAAAAATTATTATTATGCAAAATTAATATTTTCAGTGTCTATAATAAGTATGCATTTTTTCAGATTTTTACAACATTAGGAAGTGTTTGCAATTCTTGCCCGAATTTCTCGAATTTAGACAAAATAAACACCACTCGCTCCAACCTCCTTAAACCACAATAACAGTTGCATCCATAATTTTTTATTATCGTCGTAACCCAAAATCCAGACCTGCCACTCGGGAACAATTTTCCACGCCAAAAAGTCAGCTTTCGTTGCTTCTACTACGTAATTATTTCCCAGTGAAGGGTTAGAAGCACGAAACGGTAGGAAACGCCCAACACTGTATAATACAATAAACCCAACGTATATATAAACGAGGCAACGTCAAGCGAGATCACCGTTGACGTTTCCAAAATTAGATTCGTCTTACGGCGGTAATCGAAGTATATAAAGTAAAGATTAAAAGCGATGCGACTAAGGCAAATCGCGTCTCGCCGAGGGATGACGGATGGATCAATCATCGCGTCCCTTTTCATATTTCCTTGAAACAGGAGCCCGGAGAGCGTGTGCCTCTTAGTTTTCCCTCGCTCCCTTTATCTCTGTATCGTCGCTCCGGCGTTGTACAAAGTACTCTCGTCGCCGGTCTCGGTACGTCAGTCACAGGGCCTTACAGCTTGCATAACCGTGGCAAAGTTTTGTATTATCGGGGTAAAACTCCGTGTCTCGTGAGGAAGTTATCGAGTGCCATACGATATCTCGCCCGACCGAGTCTATTACGGTCTATGGATAGAGAGATAATGAATTCTAGTCCCGGCGCTTCCACTTGATCAAGAAGAATAGAGACACGCCTTCGCTCACGCCGCCTCCTCGGGCGATCCTCTTCTTGCTCGTTCCCGTGTCTAGAATCGCGTTACATCCTCCGCTAACGGGGAAGTTTTGTCACGCGGTATAAAACAGCGCCGGGCCTGGGGAAAATAAACGAAGAGAATAATCGGGCTTTCTAGGTGGGGACGACCAGGTCGTCCTCGATCTAATTGAATCCTCAATCTTTCTCCTCTCCGATGGGGAATCCTCATAATTCGGCCGCTCTCGCGATCACGGTTGACGACGGAAATGCGTTTTTCGCCTCGATGAGTTGGAATGGGAAATTCAAGGTAATGGGAGGACATTAGCGGTTGTAACCGTCAGCGGTAATGCAATTTCCTACTCGTTCGACATATGTGTACATATGTGTATATATGTATGTGGTATGTATATATGGGTGTGCTGGTTGTAATCACAGTGTACAGTGCGGGAGTGAATGACGCGGACCATCCAACTCGATACATCGAGTCCGTGTCCTGGTCGTATGTCATCAGCCTGTCCGGAGACTCGAATTGATCGGTGTGCGGAATCAAAAGCCCAATGGGCCAACGGGAATATGGACCAAGAAGAAATTTTAGGCGGCGACACTGATTTTTGCTTCCGCATAGAGGAAACATTTTTTTTCGTGACTTTAATGTCAGCGTACTAAAAATTGTCCAAAGCGTCGAGAAATGTGATTTATAGCTGGCTTCCGGATGTATGTGTGTATGTATGTGTATGTGTGTGACAGCGTGCATCGCTTAGAATGACTATAACTCGGAAACGGCTTGAGATAGCGGGTTGAAATTTTGTACACTTGTAGAGTGGTGTAGAAGTCTCTTCCTTCGGTGTAATTTTCATGAAGATTGAGGCCCGTTTCGAAATTTTACGCGAATTTGAAATTTTTGAAAATAGTCCGTGGTAGCTCTAACTTTCGCAAATTTTGAGCTATCGTCATAAAACTGCAGACGAATATAGTATTTTTATCAAAGACCTTGGTATTGAATTTGGCCGAAATCTACCGAAGGGATCAGATTTTATGGAATTTTGATTATTTTCTAAAATTACCAAAAACCGTCTAATTTGAGTAAACTTGGAGGTATCGAGCTTAAATTTGGCATGGGAATGGACTAACACTGTACAATGTTTCGTTTTAAATTTGGTAAAAATTGATTCAATCGAATTGCACTAATACTTCAGAATTTCAGACTTGGCTTTCATAAATCTACGTTACTGTAACTGCGAAGAAATATACGAGGCAACATAAATGTTTCAGCTGTGAAATTAAATACGGACGTCATAATTAATTGCAGTAGTAGAGAAATAATAATTAAAAGAAGAAAAAAAACGGGTGTAAGCAATTTCAGCTAATCACCGCTAGATGGCCATTACCACGATCCGCCCTGGGTAGTTTCTCGCAAGTGCGCCTGTCGTAATGACATTCTATATATGAGAATAAATTGTAGGAACTTTTCACTCAGGGAGCTTCCGGACGCCGTAAGTCGGCTCTCGCCAGAGTTACCGTTCTGTCGAGAGATACTCACGGTGGTGAAGACGAAACGATGCGGGTGTTTGCTACCTATTCGTTAATGTTATTGCAACAAAAAAAAAAGAAATGCAACATGAAGAAAAAACAACTTAATAGGTGGCAATTAAAATACATCCATGCATTTTATGTATTTTTTAAAGAATTTAAAAGAAGAATCGATAAAATTGGAAAAAATGTAGACTAAAAAATGTTTATATTTCTTTTAGAGATATTATCTTGATACAGATTCACTGGTCCATCTTACCCCTCGGGTCTTATGCGCGAGTGCATATCGCGGGCTATCCAACATGATACAGTGAGTTCGTATCCTAGTTATATGGTACAGCATGTCGGGGTGAATATGGACCACCAAGAAATTTGAAGCGACGTCACTATTTTTTTTTTTTTACATAAAGCAAAAAACAACTGAATAGGTGCAAATGAATTCGTAAAAATAATTCAATATATTTCATGTATTTTTAAGAATTTTTATTTTATCCCGTCATTCGCAGGCCGTACAGGAGTCACCAGTACTATCCTATCTTCACACTTGTCGGGATCGATGAAACTGGGAAAAATTTGGATACAAAAATGTTATATATTTTTTTAGAGACGTTTTGGAGATGGTTATTGTATTGATTGAACTGGTCCGTCTCCCCCGACTTGGCCCGGCGCCATATATACACCGCTTTCGGCTCATGAATATTCCTCGATGAAATTAAAGCGAGATTAATTTTCGAAAACCGTATTACGCACATCTCCACATTGATTTTCAATAACTCGCCGACAAAACAGTCGGGCCCTAACTCGCCGTTGTCGATTATTATTATTATTATTATTATTATTATTATTATTATTATTATTATTGTTATTTACAGAAAATAAGTTTTCACTTTTTACATCTGCTTCTACACCCAGAAAAATAATTCACTTGACGGCCACCGTTTATTTGGTTCAAGTAAAATATTTCTTCGATTAAAAAAAGTATTTATTCAAATCAAATAAATATTTTACTTAAACCAAATAAACGGTGGCCGTCAAATAAATTTTTTTATGTCACTCGGTGGGAAAATGACGGTTTTTGCGAAAACTCCCATTTTCACACCTGATGAAATAAAATTTTGCTCGGTACTCGTGCGAAAAACGTTTTCTAAACGCGTGTGATTGCAACACTCGCCTTCGGCTCGTGTTGCGAAATCCCACTCATCAGAAAACGTTTTTTCGCACTCGTATCGAAATGTACTATTTCTGGGTGTATATATATCGCTCTTCACATAAAAGTATATAAATCAATATTAATTAATATTAATTACTAATATAGATACAAAAAATGTGTGCACATGTTTCATACAAATTTAATTTTTTATATAGGATAACTGGCCCATGTTGCCCCTCGGGCCATATCGACCGTTTCCCTCCCACGAATATTCCCCGATGAAATTAACGCGAGATTTAACGTTCGATAACAGTATTACCGAATATCTTGGCAATGAGTTTTCGATAACTCGTCGAACGGTAATTCTCCACGGTCCTCGGTGTGATGTTTTATGCCGGTGCCGTCGATGTTTAAAGCCTCGAGGGGGGGTGGGGGGTCCACAATTTCCGGCATTTCGACATTTAACGCATCCAATTATTTCATGGATAATTAACTGGATTAAGTTTATGGTGCCTGCGGGGCCGGCGAGCGGGTGGCCGTAGCGATAGTACACAGATTCATGGGACGGATTGAATTGTGTATGACCGGAGCGTATAAGCGGAGTGCAACCAGTACATTAGCTCGCAACGGCATCCGGCAACGGTCGCACTGGGATTTCCATGGCCAGGAGAGCCGCTCGGGCGCAGCCCGGCGCCGAAGCCACCGGCGCACCGATACACACGGACCTGCTGCTCTCGCGAATTATTACCGTCACCTCCGCCAAACTGTTTCCCCCCCGAGCCCCGAGAACTCGCAACGGTACACGTGCAATTTATTTTCTTCCTCGTTTGCTTAAACCGCGAAACGCTGTAGAACGCTTTTCTCTGTCGGCGAATTCATCAACGTCGCTGCGTAGAGTAGAAGCTCGCTTATGTCACCTTCGAGTCGATCAACCGAGCCTCCGCTTTTCTGAAACACCCGATTGATCTGGGCCCGAATAGCTTTCACTTCGCACGAGTTTCAGAGACTTGCGAAGGAAATTCTAATCATTTATGGATGGTATAAATCAATTTTGGATAATAATTATTCCAAAATGTTATTAACGAGTTGGTGAAAATTTAATTGTTCAAGAAATTTCACGGAAAACTGTTTTGTTTTTTTTTTAATATGGGAAAAGTGTGTAGAAAGTCACAAAATTCGAAGTGTAACTAAAAATCTGAAAAAATTCATGCGTATTCAGAAAAATGAACGAATCATTTTCATTTAAAAAAAGTTATGTTTGCCGGAGATTTGTTGAAGAATTTTATTTTTCATCAATTTGTTAATAACATTTTGCATTTACTATGCAAAATATGAATCTTTTCAGCACCTTCCTTAGGCCTGATTTTTTTCAGATCTTAATTCCATCGAGAAGTGTTCGCAATTTCTATCTCACCTCTCTCCGACCTCACGCAGCGTCTACAAATACAACAGTTGCGATTTTAGACTCAGTCGTTTACGTTTACATGAAGTTAATGTTCGCTAACTAAATTATAATTACATTTTTAAAAAATAACTCCCTTAACTAATAAAGTTAATGTTTATACGACGTTGTCTGTTATGTAAAAAAATATATAATAGTAGCATAAGTTTAAATTGAGTTCACTGATAAAAAAAAGTACAGTTAAATCAACTAAGATTCTTGCAGGGACCTTCAAATAAATATTTAGTTGGTCGATCAAAATATTTTAAAGACTCAAAAATATTTTGGTGGAACCGCCCAACAAATTGTTGACCTAACAAATTTTTTAGCCGTACCAACAAAATATTTTGTTGAACGTCCCTGCCCGAATCTTAGTTGATTCAACCGTATTTTTTTATCAGTGTATGTTGTCCGTGTCATAAGAAATTTCACATTACCTCGGATAAACGGGGTTCTACTGTATCGACGAATGTATGCGCGGGCGGTTCGGCTGACAAGTCGAGCGACGGCGAACGAGGGCCCGGGGAGCAATTGCATTTATTCCGCTCGTCGCACCGAGGCGCAAAGCAACGGCGCCGAAGCTCCCTGCGTTCTTCATCGAATTATCGGATAACGAATCGATCGAGAAAGCTCGCTCGCGCTCTTCGACAAACGAATTATCATAGGACACGAGGAGAACGCGAGAGTCAAGGTGCGGCGAGCACATCGGCCCGTCGAAGGGCAGTCGCGTTAAGCTAAGTTTTTTAACATCGATAGTTAAAAAAAAAATTGCTATATTGTAAAGCACTGTTTTATATAGATATATCATTTATTGTGTCCTGGGATAAATCTGAAAAAATAAAAAATCATCAAAGTGGTGAAAAGATCAATTTTGGATAATAATTATTCCAAAATGTTATTAACGAGTTGGTGAAAATTTAATTGTTCAAGAAATTTCACGGAAAACTGTTTTGTTTTTTTTT
>JAPYZC010005343.1:0-20942 GCA_030522665.1 Ichneumoninae sp. A BG-2022a | reverse complement strand
AAAGTTTAATTTATTATAAAATTTTTTAGTGGTCCAAATTTGTTTTTTTTTTTTTTTTTTTTTTTTTATCGGTTTTTCACTGTACCCTCGTATATGTGTATAATATTAGGATGCTGTACACTCGACATTATCTGAATCTCTCTCCTTATCCTTACGAGATCCGCTTCAGTTTCGATCTTGCATTTTTTAATTGTTTTTATAGCGACCTCCTGACCGGTCTCCTTGTTAATTCCTAGCTGAACCTTGCCGTACGTTCCTTGTCCCAGTTTCTTTATGATGTCGAATCTAGGGGAAAAAAAACGAAAACAAAACATAGACTTCGGTATTGATCGATTGTGTTGAGTAGCCGTGATGGACAGGGCCGGGGAAATGGCGATCTGACAATGCCGCGTTGTCGTTACTCAAAACAGCTGGCCCGGTGGCCAACAATAGGACGCTTAACTATAACGATTTTGGCAGTGAATTTAGACTTCTTGATCAAATGTCAACAGCGTGGAATTGGCCAATCGGAGTGGAGGTCGTACGATATCAGTGCCTCGGAATCGATGCATTTTTTTAAATGCCATCTCGTGATCCGCGCAGCCCTGGCAAGTTGACGGTCGGCTGCTTTGGGGAACGAAACGGACCACAAAAACGGTAAAACGGACCGTACGTTTGGATTGGTCCTTTTTCGGTTGCGGAAACCGAGGAAGGACCGAACGTTTTTTTTAATAAAAATTGTTGGCTAAGTTTAAAAAATTGTTTTGTTGTTTTGCTTTTAATTCTGTTTTTAAACAAAGGACAGAATAAAAATACGATCTTGGTCCTTTTTCGGTTGCGGGAACTGAAAACGGACCAAAGCAAATTTTTCGAAAAAAACATCCGGTCAGTTTTCCGTTTTCGCAACCGAAAAAAGACCAAATGCCAACAAAAAATGTACAGTCCGTTTTGTTCCCCAACGAACGTGTCCGTTTTTCGGTCCGTTTGCGGTCCATCAACTTGCTAGGGAGATTCTTTGATGCATGTAGAAGAGCATAGTTACCTCTGCTTTAGCTTCCTCTTGTGATTGTGCAGACGCACACCTCCCGTGCTCTCCATCCCTCCCATTATATTGTGTATGCTCGCCTCGCCGACAACCATCTCGATCGATTATCTGCAAATACAAACAAACAAAAAATTCAATGTATATTTTTGTTTATTACACTTCACTCCATGTATCTTTATCAAACATTGTTGTTCGTCATTCAAAAATGAAGATGTATGATAAAATCGATTAAATAAAAAATAAATAAATAAATAAAATTAATTGCTGAATAAAAAGGTTCCGGGGGTTTTATGGTTCGGAGTGTAGCGAAGATCGGAATTGTGGCATGATTTTTTTTTTCTCAGACTCGAAGCCAGCAAACGCGAGTCTCGCTGTTGGAGCGAAGGAGGATGACGCTGCCACGGCACACCGATCACGAATCGGACGTAAGATGAAGTGAGAGTGAGAGGGGGAGGGATCGGAGTGAGAACTAGCCGGAGTTTTAGTGCAAGAGCATGCGAGCGAGATAGAATGTGCTTCGAGGTTTATTTTCGGCCACCGAATGTCGCCCTGTCTCGGCTTTTCTACGGAGCGACTTGTGTCTTTCGCTGGCGCGTGGACGTCGGGGCGCCTGGACGAAGGCTACGGACTACTATAGACGAAAATTCACAATCTGCCTCATCTCGGTTTACCGAGGCAGGCAAGACCCCCAGTCAGTATCCATCTAGCCACGGGGCCTCGGGGAGAACAAATTTACGATGCGTGCACGGCGTTTAAGCCAGCCCGATGCGTACAGAGGAGACCCAGATTGCGACTTCCTCTTCCTCTTCTTTTGTCTTCGACACGGATGAGCAGCAGACGTCGTTTGTCCATGTAACAGTGTACGGCGCATTAACGGATTGCGATTGGCTGGACCGTAAATATATCATCGGATAAACGCGAGTAAATCATTGCACTTAGACTCGAGAAAAAAAAGAAAAAAAAATTGTTTTTTTTTTTTTAACGCTACTCATCGAAATGTCTCCCCAAGATTCTTCTCCAATAAGCAATACTCCGACAATTCGAATAAAGTTACTATATAAAAAAATATATCAGAGGTGGGCAAAGTACCGAAGATTACTTAAAGTACTAAGTGCTAAGTACTGCGAGTACATTAAGTACAAAGTAATTCCGGTACTTAAAGTACTGTTTGTTCTTAACCACGATTTTCTTCGTAATCATATTTGGACGTGTGTCGAATGTGAAACAAGATTAAAAATGTTCGTGGTATGTGTAACTTGCGTAAATTTTGAGCTATCGTCCTTTAGCATTGAATTTGATCAAAATCCATACAAGCTATCAGATATTATGGGATTTTTATATTCTTGAAAACTGTTTAATTCGAGTAAACATGGAGGTATCGAGCTTAAATTTCATACGGGAATGGCACGCTTTGGTATTAAATTTGCCGAAAATCGATCTAACAGTTTTCCAGTTTTATGGGATTTTAACACCATTTTTTATTTTGCTTAATTCGTTTTTTACGTTTGACACGAGTTTCTGAATAAAATATCACTCTACGACTAAAATGAGTTACATTTTTGTAATCGGCGGCGAAGAACACATGAAAAATTACCTCAAAACGACGAAATTTGTAAATTTCAGTTTGCGATTTCCTATAATAAATTTTGCGATGAATTTCGACGATTCCAATTTTATGAGATATATAATTTTTTTGTTACCAAAAAAGGTACAAAGTAATTTGTACATGCTTCTTTAGTTATTACATTTTTGAGCATAACTTTCGCTAACTTACTTTGCACCTTTTCATATTCAGCACTCCGAATTGGAATATTGATCCAAACGTACTGAGGAAAAAAATTGTACAGGTACTTCGGTCTTAGTACTCACTAAAAGTACTTAAAGTACGTACTTTAAATACCAAATAAGTACTCATGTACTTTGAGTACAGCCCAGCTCTGAAAGATATATATTAAATTATATAATTTTTCCCGCGAAAAAGTATTTAATATTTCACTAATAATTGTTTATTTATTTATTTATTTATTAACATACACGGGACGAGCCCTTTTTACAATAGATAAAAATTGTTATAGTTATTATACTAAAATAACTATAGTACAAGTAAAATTGATTGTATCATAAAGTTCAAATTATAGTTAATCTGAGCTCTGCGATAGAATGGATCTTCATTTTCGCCGGAGGTAAAATTTTGTCGATAGAAAAAAAAAAAAGTACAGAAACATTCTGTAAAACTTATACGATATAACTTGGAAGCTCCGCCGTTTCGTCGGGACGTGCGGATGCTCGGACGTCATGAAATATTGCTGATAATAATAACGGAAATAGTGGCGCCAGTTTTCCCAAGGCAAATGGCCAACCTTGGATCTCTCGGGTCGACTCGAGAGGGAGCGAGGCGGAGATCCAAAATCGAGTACGTATTGTGTCGAGAGCCCGCCATCCCTCGCCAACGTTTATTGCTTTACGAGCTTTTCAGCTAAGAGATATATATCCCTCACTGGATCCGCGCATGGCCTCTGGCATATTCGAACGTTCGGTTTCATCGTTATCAATGCAACCCGAACGGCACAGTTATTCACTGACGGTTCATCGGCCTGTGGTTTCAGCTCTTCTCGCCGTATCCGATGCGGATACCTTTTCCGAGACATCCGCGGGTGCCTTCTTGCTTTATCCACCGCGCTTTAACGCATTAATAGCTTCACGAATTATCTCGCGGCTTTCGAGACGAGTTCTTAATGCACTCCCGGCCAGGCGAACTAAAGTTCCGAAGCCCGCTCGAATGAATTATGCTTTTTCGAGCTGGCTTCCGCGCATCACCAGATTAGGAAATTCGTTCGTGGTGGACATGAATCTTTTTGAAGCCTCAATAGCATGGTTCAAAAGTAAGCTCGCTGCTTACTTCCAGATCACATAAACGGTTACCCAACACACTTGTCACCAGTCCTGGCTGCTCGAACTAGGCCGTAAGGTCAGTGCTTCCACTTTTAATTTTTCTTTATGTAATAAATAGTGTTAATTAGTAGTGGTTATGTGCATTGGATTCTCTCATGCGACCTGCGACCGTCTTGATTACCTATGATGTTTGGACATTGGCCTAGGCAATAGTCTTGTAATTGGATGTATACCCGTAATAAATAAATAAATAAATAAAATAAATAAAAATTGTTCCTGGGCTCAGTGAGACAGCGACGAGGAAATTTTAAGATAGTACTTGCGGTACAGTCCCGCCAAACTTGAGATTCAGAGAAAATTTCGAACACTTCCTGATGGGATAAAAATCTGAAAAAAAATCCAGTGTATGGGAGGCGGTTGCAAAGATTGTTTTTGTGAAATAATAATTCCAATTGGTCATTAACAAAAATTGAAGATAAAAATTATTATTCAACAAATTACCCGGCAACTTAACAATTTTCCTTCATAAAAATAATTCGTTTATTTTTCTGAATACGTATGAATTTTTTAAGAATTTTTTGTAATCTTTGAAAATTGCGTTTTTCCACGCTTGAACATAGATAGAAAAAACGCGAGAAATTTGGGTCCACGAATGTTTTCTTCTTGCGAAATTTCTTCATTAAAGACTGTAGAGCTCCTGAAGTAAAAAAAAGAAAAAAAACCTCGGTTCAAAAGGTTTCTTGCAAGACGTCTCGGGTCAATGAAGTGTGCAAAAAAAAGGAGGTGAATTTCCGAGCTCGGATAAAGAAATATCCTCGGTTGTGGACACAGCGCGATCCCGTCTGCATATTTCAGAGTCCATTGCATTCACACACACTTCGGGCGGTTTGTGGTTTATTTTCTCGTGTCCTGTCTACTACTCTACTCCACGGTGTCTCTTGCCCGGATGTTTCGTCGCTCCCACATACTGTGGCACGCCAAAGTTTTGAGAGTTCACGCTTTTCTCAACGTAATCCTCGTACGTCGTTCCTTCTACATTCAACATCTCTTCCTAACCAAAAAAAAATTCTTAAAATGCGACCTTTTTTTAAAACAGTCTCCGACAAATCGTCATGGTTTCTGTACAACCATCACGGAAATATATCTAATATATTTAATATATCAAAAATATATTAATATATCATTTTTCCCCTCGAAAATATATTTAAAATTTCACCGATACATTTTTCGACATATGTATGCCACATGTACGTTCTTTTCCATGTCTCCAACGCATCATTCAAGTTTCGTCGAACTAATTTCCTAATCGACGATTATTTGTCTCCGCCCGGTCGATAAACAAAGGGAAGCAGGACAAAATGGAATGCCTGGACAAAACGGACCAACATCCTTCATTTCTCAACAGACTTTTGATATATCCCATGATAAATTCGCAATTTTGCGCCGCTCCTGCAAACACGTCGTATCTCATTCATATACAGTAGAAACCCGATTAATCGGGGCCGGATTAACCGGGAAGTGGATTAACCGTGCATCTTCCGATGTTTATTTTTTATTTTTTTTTTAATGCTTGCAGCAAACTAAAGTCACTCAGTAGTTAAAAAATAGTATATTTCGATAGTAGAGGCCAAAACGAGCGATTTGCGCACTGCGAGTGTGAAGCAACACGAAGCCGAGGCGCAGCAGAGGCGAAGTGCTATTTTTCTTTACGAAGGCAATGCAAAATCCAAGTTGTGCACCATTCACAGGCATGCCCAATGGCGCATTCCTATGGCGCCTCGGTCGCCTCGATGTTATCATAGCAACCGCTTGGTAACAGTGCGCAAAGTACTTTGCGCACTGGTGAAGGCATTTTGCGCACCGGTGAAAGTATTTTGCTCATCGCATTTGCGTATCGTGCGGGAATCAGCCATTTTGCATGCCTGTGAATGGTGCGCAAACGAGGATTTTACATGCATGAGTAAAGAAAAAACTAGCTTACGTACGATTAATGAAAAAAAAATCCAAAGCTTGACATTCTAGTTCACACAATTTAACAATTAATTGCACGTTGTACAAAATGTCATTGTACCTAGTCAAAATAAAGTTGTATCATTAGCCATTGTTGCCTTATATACTTTTGCTGTCTAGTTCGGATTAACCGGGCTTTCAATTATTCGGAGACTCTTCGGTCCCGAGCATCCCGGTTAATCGGGGTTTTACTGTATCTATTAAATTTTTATTGTCTCGCGTCCATCGATTCCTAAAGCATCACGCGACACTTTGGTGAGTCGCTCTTACAAGGTTTTCTCGCATTCTCGATCTCGATCGTTGCAAGGCACGTTTGCATTACGAGGAGAGCTTATCCTATGCCAAAGCACCGGCCCCGCCGTGTGGGCTATTGACCCCGGGAGCTTCCGGGCCGTCGGCCGAAAAAAGAGGCTTGCAATTATTATTTTTATTCTCGACCGACGCTTCGACGTTACTCTAACTGTACTATTCTTCGCGACGGGAGACGCCGAGACGCTGCTTCTAGCACTGAAACATTATGATTCGACAGAACACACGGCCAGGGTTCGTCGAACTTTCGGTGAGCACGGATTAAACGCCGTCATGAGAATATAATATTTCACGATGCGCACAGAGATAGGAACGGCAATGACGGAGTATTATAAGCCAGATGATTCAACGGGTGCAGATTAGAAGCACCGGTTCATTCAGACGTATCTTATATGCATACACAAGACATCACAATACCGACGCGTCCCGTGCCAAATTCACGCTTTCCCGGCGTTATTGTACACATCCATTGATACGTCTTCGAAACGAGAAATATTTATTTTTTGACAATCGTCTATTCCTCGTAATTATGTGAGTAATAAGTTTCATAACTCATCAATTGTCGTATCAAATAAAAATAATTGAAAAAACATATACATTAGATTCCCGACAGAAGTTGAAGCGTTCTCTTAGCCCTCTGATGCACAATTTTTTCGTGAAATTTTAATGACCGCAGGAAATTGTAATACATCTTTCGTGAGATGAGTCATCGGATAATCTTGAGAAATTATTCAAAAATATTTTAGCAATTTCTATTTTTTGGTGTGTATTCGTTGTAAAAATTATTATTATTATTATTATCATCATCATCGAAGGTCATAGGAACTATGTGCGCGATATAGATTACGGTCGGGTATCACGCAGTGAGTATGGTTTCTACTTTTGTGTGTATAACTCGATCGATTATGTCTACGGGTGGGCATCCGATGGGCAGCGAGTTGAGTCTGGTGGTTAAAAAAAAGTAAGGTAAAGGACCCCCCCCCCCCCCCCCCCCCACCATTTTATAAACAGCCAATGGGTAGCGCGCGTTCGGGCGTCACAAACTGCGACTTGGTCCTCTGTGTTTATCCCCATGATTTTACACGCTTAAAGTGAGAAAGCTGCGTAGAAGTTTTATAAACTGGGCCTTTTACCGTATGTTCTCGCAAAGCGTCAAGATTATTTACACCGACGGGCGTTGTTTTATCGCCGATGAATGTTACGCCGTTTCATGTTTGACTTTTAACGGCGATGGATGCATTAGTCGCGTGTTTCGAGACCGATGATATTCGTACGAGGGTCGGGACGAGCAGGATGCACAACGTGCCAAGATAGAAAACTGACGGCACGAGATCTACTCGCTAATAGCATGGGAACGCACGCCGTTCAGGCACAGTGCAGACATGTGTGACGGCAGGTGGCAATATTATCGTCGCCACGAAATTCTCCAACCACTCCAATTCCCAGACTTTTCCTGATTTCCCAGAGGAAACATTTAATTTTTCCATCCTTCCGATCAGGGTAGGAAAGGATAATTAAAAATAACGTAACATATAATATAATTATTATTATTAATGTACTGAACTCAGTTCACAATATTTAAAATTGCCAACGAAAATAATATCACGACGCAGTCCTATATATATGCTGTATAGAGCCGACGAGGTTGCTGAAATGAAAAATGTAGACGTCTCGCAGCACGGAATTAATCGCAAAACATCATATTCAAAAAACTTCCAACACTGAAAAAAAATTACATAGTAAAAGCAACAAGACTGATCTTTTACCATAAAAAATAGTTCCCAGGCGGAACGTTTACATTTTATAGTTACAACAATGACAAAACACCATGATTGCAACAATGATTATAGTTTATTCAATTGAATACATGCTATCAGAAAGTATCTATATAGACATTCCCCCTGGAAACTATTCGCTATAGTAGGAAATACCATCCTTTTTCCCAGTGAGGGTTTAAAAAAAAAACTCCATGACTTTTCTCTGACTTTTTCAGGTCCCAACAAATCCTCTGACTTTAACCGGTCTTCCAGGTTTTCCACAATCTCGGCGTGAAGCTCCACAGCGAGCCGGAACTGTGCAAACAGCTTCAGGTTGTGTTGAGACATTTATAAAAAAAAATAAATTAATATATGCATATCCCCCGACGTACGAAATAACATTTAGTTCGATACCCGTTTTCGTTTACGTCGACATCGGTTCAGAAAATATAACAAATAACTATGCACGAACTATGTATCACTAACTCAGCGAAACTGAAACACATTTTTTAGAATGGTCGCTAGTAATATACATTTTGAAGCAAGCTCAAATTTGCGGGGAAATAAAACATTCAAGGACATTAGGTGAAATTCAAGGACATTTCAGGACTTTTTCAAGGACAGGTAAAATTCAAGGACAATTCCAGGACTTCAAGGACCCCTGAAAACCATGATCGAATGTTATGGCACGCTTTTCGTTGTGGGTGCCGTGCTGACGATGAAGACACTGCAGCGCGACCGAGGCAAAGACGTTCTCGATACTTGATCGGTGCGTTTGGTATTTTTAGCGAGAGCGTAGCGCAAAGACGCCGTGACGCTCTCGCGGATGTACCGTCGTCGCAGCATAAAAGTCTGACGTGCCGGTGACTTTTATCGCACGATATATTTTTACGGTTATAATACCACGAATAAAGACGATTTCATGAACAACAATAATCGTACGCTCGTGACAATGTAAAATCGTCGTTTATCTCGGCACCTCACAATTAAACTGTACGAGGTATCCGGCAATGAAGCGTTGACGGAGAATCGAATGAAGTGCGCACGATCTACAAACAGCCGGGGCTCCTTCTGTTGAGGAGGAATTATTATTGCCGGTGTACGCGTTTGATCGCCCACGGCAGGAATTGACTCGGGAGTCCGTTAGGCCGGCGCAGTAGAGGGCATTACCACTCAAATCTATGAGGTACAGGAAGTCGGCCCCCCACTTTTAGAAATTCTTTAGAAAACGTTGAATGGAGAACCAACACGGCCGCGATTTTTGTTTCAGTGATATAAAATTATGTTCTCAGTCTATCGATGATCATTTCAGATCGGTATGATTGCTCAGTCGTACATTAGTCACCAGTCGAAAAACAGGTTTCGTATTGTTTCAAAAAACATTTATATCGTAAAGAACATGTTTTTTTTTGCTCCCATTCGCGTATTTTTGGTTTGGCGACATGCAGAATTTAGAACAATGTTTGGAACAACTAGAACAACCTAGAACATCAGCCAGAATTTTTTTCGTCGAAAGTGGGGGGGGGGGGGGGGGTTAGCGTTAAAAAGTGTTTTTTTTCGCCTTACCGCTCCGGATTTTATGTTAGAAACTTATCCTTTTGGAACATTGTAGAACAACCCTAGAATAACTCAGAACAACCTTTACAATCTGGAATTTCTAAAAGTGGGGGGCTAACTTCCTGTACCTGAATCTATGTCCTATCTCTCACGTGCCTGTCGTTGATTTTTACTGTGTCACAATCACGACGGTACTTCATTAAAAGTGCACAGACCGTACGCCGGAACTTAATTCTCGCTTTTGATTTTTTTCAGATTTTTATACCATCGAGAAGTGTTTACAATTCTCTCACATCTCTCTGAAACTTATGCGTAGGGAACATTATTTGCAAGGACTGCCTTAAGGGGAAGTGAAACAGCTGCGCGTGGGAGAGAGATAGTTGTAATTTTTAAATTATCTTTATTCAATGGTGCAAATTTTTTTCAGAATAACATGAATTCGGGCCGAATGCGAAATTATCGTGCGCATCCGGCTCGAATTTGCATTGTCTTCAACAAAATTAGAACCCTTGAGAAAAGTTCATTACAGTTTTCATTACCGACCGCGATATTTCACTTCCCCTCAAGAGCATGTGAGACATATTTTAGCATGTCTCTCTCGCTTCGCCGAGAGCGCCACTGACGCTATCTCTCTCTCGCACTCCATAGTGTTTCACATACCCTTAAGGTAGTCCTTTCGTTATGTCTCTCATGCCGGCTAAGTTTGAGAGAGGAATAAGAGAGAATTACAAACACGAGATCGGATAAAAATTTGCAAAAAAATCAATCATACAGAAGGTGCTGAAAAGATTGTTTTTGGATCATAATACAATAACAAATTACTGAAATAAAAAAGTATGCAACAAATTACCCGGTAACCTAATTTTTTTCTCTCATGAAAAGGATTTGTTACTTTTTTTTAATACGTATGAATTTTTTGAGAATTTTATGTAATGTAAAATTGGTTAAAAATCGAGATTTTCAAACATTACATAAAATTCTGTAAAAAAAATTCATACGTATGCAAAAAAATTGACGAATCATTTTCGTAAAAAAAAAAAAAAAAAAAAAAATAGGTTGCCGGGTAATTTATAATTGTATAATTTTTTATTTCAGTAATTTGTTAATAACATTTTGAAATTATTATTATTATGCACAAACAATCTTTTCAGCACCTTCCATATGCTTGATTTTTTTCAATTTTTTATTCGCTCGGGAAGTGTTTGTAATTCTCATTTATTCCTCTCTCAACTTAGGCGGCGTCAGACATAAGGAATGGACTACCTTAAACGGAACACGATTTCATTTTTTTTATCTTAAATTTATAAAAAAATTCTTTTTCTAAAGCGGACATTTATGGATAAGGAATGTTTCTCGAATATACGAAATGGTTTTTACCGTGTACAATAAAGTTTCGATGGCATTATTGTTGAATTAAAAGTTTTATTGATAGCCCAACGATGATGTCCCAGTTTAGTCCAGTGTCGAACAAAGTCGAATCCCAGCGGGATAGTACATCGTCTCGAGGATCTATTCAAAATTGTCGAGAATAGAATAAGCCCCGACTAAATTGGTCCTACGCATGTTTACTCGAAAATCCCACCGGATATTCAGATCGATTCCACGAAAGCCTACACGCTCTGAAAACCCAAGAAAGCTCGTTGTGTTTAGTGCGCCCCGCTTTACCAGCGATCCGTTGTCCGTAGGCGGATGTATCCGAAGCGTCTTTCTGCGTTCATCGAGGACACTTTTCTTTTTTTTTTTTTTTTCTTTTCTTGGCAAGGTACGCACACTCTTGTTGCTCCGAGAGACACACGTCTACGGCGCACCTATCGATGAGCACAGGACACTCGGCTCCGTAACGTCCTAGTTAACGGCTCGCGAGAGAATTTCGTAATTCACTGAGTGGGCGTCGAAAGAAAAAGGTATCGGTTTATGCAGGTGATCCTGTTACGTTTTTTCTCAAAGCCTTCAAAGTGACGACTTGATAAATTAAACGACCGTGCGTGTTACTTCGCCGCGTCGATTTGGGCACGTAACCATATTTTTTCGAGACATGCGGCCAACCTCGCGAACAACGAGAACAGCTGTGTAATACGAGCGGTGTCGATGCGCCAATTACGTCCAGCCGGCTTACGCTCGAGCCTCTGAAAGATTGGATACGGTCGCACGACTAACGATAATATACATAATTGATCGAACAATCTGTAATCGATTGAAAGCTCCTCAAACCTCAAACATTACCGGCGTGTTCTGTTGTTTTTTTTGTTTTTGTTTTTGCAATTTAATTCCCGTTCCCTAAGATCTAAGATAAGCGAGAAACCGATAGCTAGACTGATGAAAGCTGCCAAGCTCTCGCGGTCGTTCGTCACGACGGCGAACGAGACGCGAGAATGAAGAAGATTGCAGAGAAGAGAGAGGGAGAGGGAGAGCAATAGATAAAGATAACTGTAGAATAAGAAACCGACTGTCAATTGGGCTAAGTAAAATGTGTCAGTGTGCGTGCAGTTGCCGCCTCGTATACCCTCAACGACGGATCGGTATGTAGGTTTCCTCGGACAAAAATAGCATCCTGATATTTAGAAGCACACACAAGACCCTTCCGGCAATGTAAAAAAAATCGCAATTATTCATTTATTTTTTTTTGTGACGCTCGAATGAGGATCCAGAAAAAGAGGAATACATTTTTAAACGCGAAGAGCTGTGAATCAGCTTGTGAGAGATTCGATGCGTGAGTTTACGTGCGTGGGCGAAAAGGAACTTTCTTCGGAACGTCGGAATTAGTGGGCAACGAGAGAGCCGCCTACGACACACCGAATAGCCTGTATTAACGTCGGCGGGTTTTTCTTACGCGATAAATAATTCGATCTGAAGGTTATAATACGGAAGAGAAAAAATAAAATAAATTGATACTCGCAACACGACGAGGGACAATGATCGATCGACGTGTTCGAGGAAACATCGAACGAGATTCTGTATCTCCGAGCCAATCTATAAATAGCACCACGAATTTATACCTTACCGTGAACTCTGGAGCAAAATTATCCTCTTTTTCGTTAGCAGCGACCGCCCGATCACGTTACTTCTCTGCCCTCTAAATGTTACTCGCTCTTATCGTACCAATGAACCCGCACTATTTACACCTCGTTCGTTAGTCGCTGCAACTGAATTTACACTGTTTGCCAGTCGGCCCCGCGTTTTAGATTATTTTATCTTAATATATCGCGTTTCCACCTCATTTTACGAGACATTTTTCAAGCACCGATACGGCACACGGCTCGAACTTTGCCACCATCTTTATTTACTAATTTTGGAACATTGAACGAAAGGAATGGCGGAACTGCCCGGACTGTGGTGCGCGCGCACCCCCCTCCCTAACCCGTGGGCAAACCGCGCGCTATCACCCGTTCCGGACTCGCGTTTGAATTTTCTCATCGAAACATGGGTCTTGTTAATTTTAAAAGTCTATGTATCTGAATGAAAGAGCTTTACAATAAATCTACCCTCTTCTTAATCTCTCATCGATATTTTTCGGACCTAGTTATTACTCCGATTATATTCACTATATCGAAGGGATATTTTTATCGAGTTGGAAAAACTTAACTTGTGAGGAAGGTAAATTCATTTATTGACTTCCCTCGGAATACATGCGTTCGTGGCGCGGTTCGACAATTACATTCTTATTTCCTAGGCATCTTGAGTCGCGTGTGTAACTAGACGCGAGTTTACTCGTACCCCGTATAGCTGCACTCGAAGCATGATTATACCTCGCGCGTATATAACTCAATATCAGAGAGAGAGGATTGCCCGTGCCATGAGCGCAGTCTTTCACTGGACGAAATTAATTAAATCGCGACAGTAAGAAAAAAAAAACAAAACAAAAAATACATATATAGCTAAATAACTCGTTTTCTATTCGGTTGACAGCTACCCGTGCGCTCCGACTTTTAATGACGCGTTCGTTTGTTTTTTTTTTTATCTTCTCATTGAAGCAGTGTGCACGAGCCTTCGTGGTTCATGTCGACATAAGAATCATCCGGGTAGTCCCCCGAGGGACCCAGATTAATTATCACGAATCTCTATGGTGTAGTCTTAATTAAAGTAGAATTCGAGTAAAGGTGCACGGAACCACCAGGGCTCTCGGTTGCACAATGTCTTCGGTATGCCACACGACTCGGCCTTTTTACGACTGTTCTTGTAGTCTTCTTATCTTCACTTCTCTTTGTTCAACGCCTGTATGAATTCTTCCAATTTTTCTTGTATCTGTCTAACTCGCTCTGAAAAATTGAAAAAATAATTTTTTTTTTTAAATATATAATAAATACGAGATTGGATGATGCGTGGCTGTGATCGAAGAATGTAATTCTACGCGAATGAAACTCACTCAATTCTTCGGCTAACGTAACGCGTCTGCCTGTTAACAGCTTCGCCTTCATCTCGCTATCTTGACTATAATCCTCGAGGACCTCCTTTATCTCCTTGTCCAGTCTACGCGCTTCACGGTTCATTATTTGCTGACGTAAAGCTTTCGAAGTGACTTTCAACATCTGCTGTATTCGCCAGAAGAGCACGAGATCGTTGCACTCCGTCTAATCGATGGATAGAAAATAGTTGAAGCAGTTTTTTTTAAGTTAATATATCGTGTAATATATTGTGTCGTTGGCAGTAAGTACGTACCTCATTCTCGTGACCGTTGTGATACATAAAATATGCTTTTCTACAGTCGTAAGCCCTTGACAAGCTTTGCTGAAGGAAAAATCTTCTATATACTGGATGCCATGTCGTGCGAATGAATTCATTATCGACCTCCAATCCATTGCGTTGCAGATTTTTCCTCACGGTCGTCAGCTCGTCCTGCGTAAGGGTAGGTGTGTGTTTCTGCAAAAGATCCGGATAGCGATTATTATACCGCTCGAAAAATGTACAAAGTTAGCGCAATAAGTAAAAGACGATCCTCACTTTGTCAGTGTACAGAATTTTGTCCAATTCATTTTTCACAGATGTGCGTTGCTGCTGGTCGCCCGTTTGACTCTGCCAGTAGAGCCAGCGTTCTTTCCGACTAGGTCCAAGCATCTCGCGCAATATATGCTCCGTGCTCTGGAGTTTGTCCTTCACCGATGCCTCGAGAAATCGAACGGCCTCGTCCCAGTCACGTTTGTCATTGATGTTACGATCTTCAAGAGTATTCAGCTGAATTACTCGCAACATTTGCGATGCCTGGAACATACAAGAGAACGCATAGTAAGCATAATTCTTTCATTCGAATAACGAGAGAAACTTTTTTTTTTGTTCCCGACTGCGCTAAAATAAAATAACGGACGGACAATGGCCGCTTATTGACCAATGATTATTATTCCCTCGAGAGTAATAGTTATTGGCGAATACGATGGTTATTTCAACGACGTCAGAAAACAGAGTATCGTACGGTTCACAGGAGCGAGCGGATTTTCACCCCGTGTAATTTTAACTTTCACACTCGGCGAAAATTGTGCACTGCCCTTCCTTGTAGCATAATATACCATTTTTTCAGGGTACCTTTTCTTCCCAAGAGTGCCGCTGCATCGCCTCGTTGACAACGGCATTTTTCAGACTGTCGAAAATATCGTCGTGATCGAGACTCTGCTTTGCTCGATTCATAAAGTTCTCGAACTCCTGTTTCAAACATTCCCAGCCGCTCTCGACGCTGCGCGCCGGTAACTGCTGTTCGGCCCATTGTTTCAATTTAATGTCGACCGTCGTGTTGAACGTGCCTGCAATGACGTTATGAAATTCAATGCGCGTCCGAGCGATCGATACGGGAACAAAAAGTTTTAGGATAACTCACTAGGATTTCCCGTTTGAGCAGCCGGTAGATAAATATTTTCGAAAACGTGCATACTGACTTTATCCCAGATTCGCGACATCAACACTTCCTCCCAGTGCCTCGGAGATAGTTGAGACAAATTAACAATCTCGTCCAGTATCTCGACACGGGCCTTCTCGAAGAGCTCGTCTCTGTCCAATTCTCGCAACCTGAACAATCGTCGATGTGTTATTGCCGTGTAAACTAGCGTGCGAATGCACGGCCGTCAATTGAAGGATTATCTCACCTCGGAAAGTTGTTCTTCCATTCGGTTTCGAGATTGAACCTCGTTGCCTTGAACGCATCGGCTTGCTGTTCCACGGTTTCGCGAACCATCTTCCAGAAGCATTCGGCAACGGCGAGACTGAGATTTCTCGTCGTTACTTGTCCCGACATCACTAAGCCGTCCCTGTTTATTAATAAATAAAAAAACAAAGATTTATGTACTGCAATGTTCATCGTAAAAAATGTTATTTGGCGATGTCCGCCCTTATACACACTTGAACAACTTCGAATTCCTAAAAAACTTTTCTTCGTAGTCCTTGATAGTCTGTATACTGTCCTCCTGCCTACCGCGTCCGGTTACCACGGCGAAATACCCGAGTGCCTTCATCGGGAACAATTTGCCAGAGAGGATCTTGCGAACGCGATCGGGGTTCGTTAAATTTTCTTCTGCCATGTCCACCTACAATGCAATTGTTGGTAAAATGAGTTGATTCGATGTAAAGATTAATTTCATTAGCTCACCTTAGTAAGTACGAAAATTGTTCGCTTGCCGGATGGATCCATCTGCGAGACTAGATCTGTAACGTTACTCCGTTCCGCATCGACCGAGCCGTCCTGGATGCACAGAATAATAAAAAAAAAAAAAAAAAAAAAAAAAAAAAAAAAAAAAAAAAAAAAAAAAAAAAAAAAAAAAAAAAAAAAAAAAAAAAAAAAAAAAAAAAAAATCATCGAGTGAATAAGATTTATCACGAGTTATCACTCGTAATAGTAAGTAAATAGTACATTAATCCACGAGGGCGAAAAACGTTTTTCTAACGAGCGTGAGTTTGCAGCACGAGCCGAAGGCGAGTGCTGTAATCACACGAGTTAGAAAAAGTGTTTCGCACGAGGGATGTACCTTATCCCTTTACTGTGTTGCATTCGCACAAGGGCACAGGGAAACTGCGGAAAACCTCGCCATACAAATACAGCTCTTACCCCAGAGATTGATGTTCCTACAGGGTAATCACCAATCTCCGAGAATATTGCCTCCCGCTCCACGATTCGATGCGCCAGCCAGCGCACGACACCGTAATAGTAAGTAATAGAAAAAAAAAAAGTGATGTCTTCATCAGTGTTACGCTTACGCTAATTATTCCAGGTAAATCGACGAGCACCATGCGCTGAAGACCCGGGCCTTTGACCGTCATCGAAATCACATCCTGACTAACAGTCTTGCCGTTCTTCACGCTGTTCTTCATACGAAACTCGACCTCTCGTCGCAGCTCAGCCAATTCCGACTCCTTCGTCAGATCAAACTCTCTCGAGCTGTCCTTGAATTGGGCGATGTGATAAGGCCCCTCACTGAGCGTTACTTTTACCGGGGCTCTGGTCATCATCTCGCCACCTCCTCTGTAAGAATACTCATTGGTTTAGAAACAAAACAAAAACAACAGTACAAAACAAAAAACCATGATGAAAACATTTTAAAAATTATCGTAAGAACAACAAAACGTTTCTACGATTTAAAAAATCCTTCTGGCAATATTACCTTGGAAATATCCTAGCTTGCGCAATCATTTCCAGAACCGAAGTTTTCCCGGAGCTCTGATCGCCTACGACAACGACTCGGGGCAAATGATCGGCCGTCGAATAAGCACTATCGTAGTCGCTCAGTTCGTCCAAAACGTCGCTGTACATGTCAATCAGGGATTTCTAAAAATGATCGAAATAGACGGTCAAAATATATCAAGTATATATCAACTTATATCAAAATATATCAACTTATTATCCAACGAAAATATGACAAGCTTTGACGAATTACCTTGATTTTACGGTTGTTTACTTTCTGATTGCCGCGCAACATCATCTGCTTCCGCAATTCCTTGTTCTCTCGTTCCAGGCGCTCGAGCTCACGCTGATACTTCAATTGTATCTGCATCACCTCATCTTGCATCGCGTCCAATCGCTGCTGCGATGTTTCTGTCGTCGGGAGAACTCGAATTATACAACGCTCGTATCCTCGCAAATATCGGTCCCGTTCTTCACGGGATATTTTAATAAATTTTTTTTATTTACGTACTGGTATTCCGATGCTCATCGTCGTTGTCCTCGCTGGCCAACGGACGAGCGAATGCTACAGAGTTCTTGGACAATTCACCCTTGGCCTCTGCTTGAATAACATTGTTTATGTCGTTACTCGAATGAGCTTATTTGATTCGAATACAACATCCATGGACAACAACGATAAAACATTTCCATGAATGACGGGCTCGATATATAAATTTTATAAAACAAATAAGAAAGCAATTCATGCCGCGCACTCGTGACGTCGTACTTGCATAATATTAGGTAAGCCAATTAGTGGTAAAAGCAATAAAAAATAAAGGGTCTGTTCCATTCAGTATCGATTGAAGGTGTGAGATTCATCAAACGTTCCGGTGATATAGACTCTCAAAATAAGGTCGTGGAATTTGTGTGAAAATTGCCATGGTATTTCGAGACAATCGACGCGCACGTATATAGACTGATCTCGGTAAAGAACAATCGTTAAGAATGCTGAATGGACAGACTGGTAACTTTATTTTTAAAAATCATTTCGTCAATTACACACCTGAATAAACTTGGTTTGCTAGGGCTGTGAGCGCTTCGAATATACCTGAACAGAACAGACCAAAATAAAATCATTATGAGAATAATGTGCGTTTTAATGGATGAAATAAAAATAATCAAAATAGTAAAAATGTTTAATCTAGTAGACGAGAGAGAAGGAGGCTCATTCATGCAAATGTTTCTTCTCAAAAGCTTTTAATACGGAAAAACTCGGGAGCAGTTAATAAACAAGGATTGTACACGGAAATGGGAGACGGAAACGAGGCTGAAAATCCGTCCGAAATTCTGATAAAGATTGAAAGGATCCGGGCAAGGTTCTTCGGGACTCTCGTAACGATCGATGAACAAACGCTGGTGACTCACTCGGGGATGAACCGTTTTTCTCGTCGTCGCTCCTACGGCTCTCAGCAGCCTTTATCGCGTTGTCTAATCGTTGCTGAAACCATATCCTATACTGTTGATACTTTGCCTCGCCCAGCTCCTTTATACGCGGATCTAAACGCCGTCGTCCGTTTGCCGGACAAAACACATCAATATTCCGCTTAGCTCCGAGAGTCGGTAATTCGTCTTACCTATCTCGACCTTGTCGACGATACTTTCTTTGACCGTCGCAAGCGACGCTCTGAAAGTTTGCCACTGCTCATCGGTGGGCATGAAGTCACCCATCCATCCCATGTCGGGCAGTCCTTCCTTCCACTCCTCATATTTCTGCAATGGTCAATGTACACAGTATTTTAGTATATACTGAATATTTTATTATTACAAATATACATACTATATTATATATAATATTGTTAAAAAGATAGTCTAGTAATCGACAGTAATTCGGACTAAACTGGACAAATAACGGTTCACAAAAAAAGACAGCGTCATCGACAATTGTATAAATTATGTGTCTTTTTTAGTATCCCAAAGGGAATAGACGTGTCGCATCATACGTAAGGGTACGATATATGCTATGTTGCTATCAAAGCGTAGAGACATGTTTACAAGTGGATTAATAAACAGTTTAAATCCTTTGAATTGTTGTCAGACCTCCAGAAATTTTCACAATATTATATCGTTACATTATATTTCATCGCTACGTTATAATGCATTATATATAGTACACATTGTATTTAATGTATTAATAGTTATAATTAAAAATTGTACAACTGAAGAACTTGCCTTATTGGCTGTGACGCCGCCGCCGACCGCCCCTCCGAGCAAGATATATCGCAGTTTCAGAGCACCCCTGAGAACTCTCGCGACGACCATGGCATAGCCGCGATTAGGGCTGACCAAGTGACGATACTGAGGCGTAGATTGTACGGGCCTACAATATCTACCAAGCCTGCCCGACATCAAGTTGCGAGAATTTATTATAGTCACAGGATGACCGGACGTCTTGGATATCAGCAAAATGCTGCGTCTGCGAATAAATTTAAGAAATATTTGTATTCGAAAGTTCGTGCTGCTCGGCTTAACCTATGTCGATTGGCGCGATGAACTTTTATTAATATTTGTATGACACCAAATAAACGTTGCGAATATTAATAACAAAACGGGTGTGAACGTTAAAGTTATCAGTACCGCGAGGATAAATTATATCGAGCGTAAAAATCCTGTTAATACTCACCCAAATTTCCCACGCAAAATTTGCTCCATTTTGTTCGTACCGTTCCCGACGAATATCTAGGCTATGAAATATTGTCATTAAAATTCACTCGAGCGGTGTGACGCATGAGTCGTATCAAATAATCGTTGTAAAACGTCTCTAAAACTTCGGTATGCCGATATTTGTTATATCCAAATCATTTTCCTTTCGGCGCGATCCTGTAAGATGATTATTATTATATAGTTACAAGTTGGTATCGAGTGCTATTCGGACCAGTGCCAATGTAACCCCCACCCCTCCGAGGTGATACCGGAAGTAAGCGGCATGTACGTAGTCTTTCGATGGACAGGTTCGCTAGGGGTACCGTTTAAAAGTACGAAATGCTAACAATGTGAACAAGTTTGTGACCAATTTGGGACCGAAAAAAATTACCGTCATTTTGCATCTGCGTAGGTGTTTTGGTAATTTGACGGTCATATCGTCGAGACAGACGTCGAGATGTTTTTTGCGAACAATAAATCGTGCAAATCGCTGGAGAAGGGAAACGCGACTCCAGCATGTCCCTTCTGCATCGATCTAGTACGCGACTTCGCCAACAGGTGGCCGATGTGCGTCTTGAGTGCAAAGCGATTTTTAGCCAATGCGATCGGTTAATATATCGGCGGGTCTGCGCACCCAAATAGAATTTTCGTACAGAATCACCTGGGATATTGCATGATATAGTAAAAAAGTTTAATAAATGCGATGATTTTCATGACAAATACCGAAATAATCGAAATGTCGAAATTACCGACACGCATTCCGTACGCATCATCTAGGAACTTCTCGCAACTACATAGTACATGAAAACTCGAATCTCTCCTCGTGAAGTAAACTTGAGCGAAAAGCGATTGCGACAGTTTGCGTCAGGAGAAGCAGCTAAATTACCGATGCTTGAAGAAGCGAGTAATGCAGGTATAGTAATTGCTACAGTGTTCGGCACCATTTTCTAACAGTACATCGCGACTGCGGCAATTTCGACAGTCTCAATACTTCAGCGACATCTATCGGCGAATAACCATACCTTTGAGGCAAGCAGATACCTGCATTACTCGCTTCTCCAAGCGTCGGTAATTTAGCTGCTTCTCCTGACACAAACCGTCGCAATCGCTTTTCGCT
>JAPYZC010005342.1:0-11045 GCA_030522665.1 Ichneumoninae sp. A BG-2022a | reverse complement strand
GGTGCCTCGACTACCTGCTGCCTTCGTCTTTGTCACGATAATGCACCCGCGAAAACGATTCGATGTAATCGAATGAATTTATATCACTCGGTGGGAAAATTGCGATTTTGCGCACGCATGCGTAAAAGCCCTATTTTCACACCTTGTGGAATAAAATTTTGTACGATAGTCCTGCAAAAAACGGTTTCTTAACTCGTTTGATTGCAACACTCGCCCTCGGGTCGTGCAAAAAATTCGCACGCGTCGGAAAAAGTTTTATCGCACTAGTATCGTAATGTACTGTTTCTATAAATGGTTGTCTCCCGGATCACCCAAAAATTCCATAGACCGTATGGAGTTTAAAAGAAATGTGTTGATATCTGAATTATTATAATAAAATAAAATAAATTAATTGTCAATTAATAATATTAAATAAATGCCATAATGATAATATTATTAGTATTATTTAATATTATATTTCATTATTTATTTAGAGAGAGAGAAGGGAATATTTCCTGTGCGCTCTGGGACGTGCTTCCTTAAACACGGTACAAAATAATAGATACGAATGTCAAGATACATTGAAATTATCAAAAATTCCACATATTCGTATATATAAAATTTATATTTATTATAGAAAAATATATAAACAACTGATTGAAGGACTTAGGCCGATGGCTAATTGGCAACATATATATATGTTCTCACGCGAATCTACGCTATGTCACGCTATGTGCCAAAAATGGTTCCACCTGGCATATAGTCAATAAATCGACTACTACTACTATAAAAACAAATTCGAAGAAAATAAATTTTAAAAAGCCATTTTTTAAAAATTCCAACTGAAACCCGTTCTTCCGAGTACACTTTGCACGCTAATTAATCGAAATCGAAGTGCACCGTCGGGCTATTTCCATGATAATACGATCCCGACGATTCCGGGAATGCACTCGTGCGCGATGGCATTTTCGTCGAGCAGATACTCGCGGCAGGCCAGCAGCTCTACGGCTGCTGTGTAATTCACTAGGATTTATTGCCGAGTCCCGACGAGTCCGCCGCCTGCTGGATCCTGAATTCTAGCTACGAAGATGCAGGTGCCGAGCCGTTAACGCTTGGGGTCGCTACGTTCTCGCGGACGAGACGGCCGGCCCCTGGAGACGCGCAACCGGCCGTGCGTCCGCGCATTCTCGCCGCGGACCCGCGGACGCTGTCATGTCGGAGGCGCGCGTTCGAGTTTGTTGAACCGAAAACACGTGCTCGCCGAGGGAACGGTTGATCCCGTTCGTGCGCGGTCCCCAGACACGGAAGTGCCGCGTTTTCTTTTTTTTTACAAGGATAGGCCGGGATTTTGCCGATTCGAGACAGTCATTAACTGAGCGGCAGTTTACGTTTTTAAAAATATGTGTTTTTTTTTTTTTTTTTTTTTTTTTTTTTTTCAAGACACCATTCGTCCTGTCTTATTGCCGGTGGTGATATTTGTCACGAAATATACACGCACAGGGTGTGATATACAGTATAACAATTTGGCACACATTTTTTGCCTGCAAAGTTCCAAAATTTTTTTTATTTCTTGCTAATATTGGGTTAATAATATTATTGTTTTTTAGCGATGAAAACGTATTATTTTCTTACCAAAAACAAATGGTAAAATCAACGAGAAACAAGGTTGCGTTACGTACAAAATCTTTGTGCCGTGTATGATTAGTTAATATTGCTATCTGTAATGTTTTTCGTTGTGGAAACAACGATTACGAGGATTGCACCAGGCATAATGTCTTCTCGCAAGGATTACAAAAATTTAGCACAGATTTTATCATACAAAAATAATACAAAATTAATAAGAAATGAAAAAATGTTTCATTTCTTCTTAATTTTGTATTATTATTATTATTATTTTTTTAACAAAAGAAAAAAACTATTTTATCTTTTTTTAACAATGATTTTTTTCAAACCATTTCACTGTATTGTTTTACCAAAAAAATGTGTAAATCTGCGAGAAACTAGATTGGGTTACGTACAAAAATGATTTTACCGTGTACGATTATTTAACATTGGCATGTGTAATGTTTTTCGTTATGGAAACAACGATTACGAAAATTGCAACGGGCGTAATGTCTGCTCGCAAGGATTACAAAAATTTAGCAAAGATTTTTCCATACAAAAATAATACAAAATTAATAAGAAATGAAAAATGTTTCATTTCTTCTTAATGTTGTGTTATTATTATTATTTTTTTTTAACAGAAGAAAAAACTATTTTAGCTTTTTTAACAATGATTTTTTTCAAACCATTACTCTGTATTCTTTTACCAAAAAAATGTGTAAATCTGCGAGAAACTAGATTGGTTTACGTACAAAAATGATTTTACCGTGTACGATTATTTAACATTGGCATGTGTAATGTTTTTCGTTACGGAAACAACGATTACGAAAATTGCAACGGGCGTAATGTCTGCTCGCAAGAATTACGTGTGCAGCGGTCAGATACACCCGAGGAGGGAACTGGAGCGTATAAGCTTTTATTATTCGCACGAGTTGTTGAGAATTAAAGCGTCATACGGTACGGACTGAATTATAGAGCGCGGCGACGATCGAGAACTCGTAGTAGGAATCGATAGATTTTCTTTTTTCCATTTGTCGATCGCGAATTGGTATTACTCAAGCGCCCGCATCTGGATCGTAGGGTATCTAATTATCGATCGTTCGAGTATCATCCCGGGACTTCGAGAGCTCATCTCGTCGATGCTCCTCTTTCTTCCTCGCTCACTTGCCTATTCGAAACTGGGAGGTGAAAGTGGACCCTTTTTTACCGATCTTTTTGCCGATTGCCTGCTCCTCCTACGAGCCATCGAGTCTTCCTCGTCACGACATCGACGTCTAGCCCGAGACCCAATTCTACGAGTCAAAGAAGACCTCGCGTAGTCTTCACAGTGTCGGTAAAACAGTTATCGCACAGTTATCGGCAGTTCAATAAATATCGGAACATCTTTGTACCTGACCGGTTCACTTCCTCGTGCCATTTATTGTAACCAATTACCGTGTCATCTGATCGTTAATTGGATGCATTGTCTTTCGGTGTCGGTAAAACAGTTATCGCACTGTTATCGGCAATTTGATAAATATCGTAACATTTTTATATCTGGCTGGTTTAATTCATCGTGCCATTTATTGTGACCAATTACTGTGTCATCTGACAGTTAATTGGATATATTTACTTTCAGTGTCCGTAAAACAGTTATCGCACTCTTATCGGCAGTTCGATGAATATCGGTACATTTTTGTACCCAACGAGTTTAATTAATGGTGCCATTTTTTGTGACCAATTACCGTGTCATCTGACAGTCAATTGGATGCATTCTCTTGGACTTTCGGTAAGACAGTTATCGCACAGTTATCGGCAGTTCGATAAATATCGGTACATTTTTGTATCTGACCTGTTCAATTTATCGTGCCATTTATTGTAACCAATGACCGTGTCATCTGACCGTTAATCGGATGCATTCACTTTCAGTGTCGATACGGCGTAAACGGCTTCCTCGCGACCAAAACCCGCCGGTGTCCGCGACAACTTTGAAACAATATTATCCCACTTCGCTGCGACATCGCGAGACAAATTCGCCGATAAATTTTAATGATACTCTTAACGTTGTAAAATATCAAGTCTGACGCAATAAAGATAATAAAAAAAACATAAACCGCGATTAACCCCTCGACCTCGTCGGGTCTTTCCACATGTGGCTGAAAAATACAAAAATGAATTCTGAATACATTCGATTCAAGGACCCAACTATGCCGACGAATCGAATTATTCTAATACCTCGACGAAAACATAATTTGCATATTATTGTAACTCTTGTGTTCACGCGGTTCGGGAGAATCATTCTGCGCCAGCCATCTTTTGGGATGTTTATCGTAAAAATAATGGGACGGTCTGTCGCAATAATATCGCAACAACTTAATGCTGAATACAGTCGTTCAATATAAACGTTTTTCAGCATCCTCAAATGCACACTTTTTTTTTAATAATCGTACACACTATTTAACATGTGACGTTATATAATATAGATATTGACATATATAGATATAGCTGGGCTCGTTATCGAAATAAATAAAACATTGTCTGATTGTTACGCTAAATTTGTTGGTTTTTTTTAATCGACCCCAAAACGGAAATTACCGAAGCCAAATATCTTAATACTATGTTTTTTCCAAGGGTGTCTTCACGTTCGGAGTTGGTCCTACTCACCCAGAAAAATAATTTATTTGACGGCCACCGTTTATTTGGTTTAAATAAAATATTCATTTGATTTAAATAAATATTTATTTCATTTAAGTAACTATTTATTTTAATCAAATAAATATTTTACTTGAACCTAATAAACGGTGGCCGTCAAATAAATTATTTTTCTGGGTGCAGGATGAGCCGCGATCCATTCGAGGGTCCTCAGGATCGCCAGGGGAACTTCCGGTGCAACCGCAAGATGTTATATACAATGGAACGGTCTGTAGCAATAATACCGCAAAAACTTAATGCGTAATATAGTCGTTTAAAATATACACTTTTTAAAAAATAATCGTACACACTATGTAACATGTAACGTTACAATGGATATAGCTTCGCGGGTTATCGAAATAAATAAACGATTGTCTGACTGTTACGCTAACTTGTTGGGTTCTTTTTTTTAATGGTCCACAAAATGAAAATTACCTAAGTCAAGTATCTCAGTATTATCTAAATTCCCAAGAGAGTCTTCACATTCGGAGTTGGTCCTCCTCAGGACGATGCATTCGAGGCTCCTCATTATCGCCGGGGGAATTTCCGGCGCGACCGGAAGGTGTTACACACAATGGTACAGTCCGTAGCAATAAAAATCGCAACAACTTAATGCCGTATATAGTCGTTTAATATAAACGTTTCTCGTCATTCTAAAATGTACACATTTTTTTTTATAATCGTACACACTATTTAACATGTAACGTTACAATGGATATAGCTTCGCTCGTTATCGAAATGAATAGACGATTGTCTGACTGTTACGCTAAATTTGTTGGGGTTCGTTTTTTTTTTTAATGGTCCACAAAATGAAAATTACCTAAAAATCTCTTAGTCAAGTATCTTAGTGTTACATTGGTTTCCAATGGAGTCTTCACTTTCTGAGTTTGTCCTCCTCGGGATGAGCCGCGATCCATTCGAGGGCCCTCAGGATCGCCGGGGGAATCTCCGGTGCGACCGGAAGATGAGATCCCTGAGGCTGGAAACCGTCCTCGTTGGCAACGTAAGAGAGTTGAATCGGCGTGCCGTCGTCCGAGGTGTAGCCGTAGCTTCCCTGAGCGGAAATGGCACCTTCGGCGGATTCCTTCGACGCCACAAGAGATCCCTGTTCCTGGGCTTGGATGCCGTTCGCGGTCTCGTAATTCCACGAGTACGAGCCGTCCGGATTGGGACCGTCGAAGCTCTGGTTGATGATGGCGATCGGCTCGTTTCCGGCCGGCGCTGCCGAAACCGCGAACACCGCCAGGGCCGCCAGGAAAGTTACTCTCTGAAAATTAATTGAAATTTTTATTTATTTATTTTTTTCATTACCGATCGATGAATTCTCGATAATCCACGGAGGTAAAGAAGCTCCTCTTAGCTGTTCAAACAAAAAAAAAAGACCCGAGGCGAGTTATGCCACCTCGTTGGCTCGCCACCTGCTGTTTCACGATTCCCGAGATACAGCCAGGATTACTTAAGAAACCAAGAACATCGCCGTTATGCAACGATGAGCTTTCGACCGGCGAGATGTACGAGCTGGACGGAAAGTCGGTACGATCCGGCAGAACAGTTTGGTATTGAAATTTCCAATTTTTCACTATAGCAATTGTTTCGATTTTGGGTCTGGTTTATCAATTTTTTTTCTTGGATTTTTTTTTCGCGTCCGGCGTTCGAACGGTGTTCAATGAGGTTTCACTGACATTTCGATCCATCGCCGCCTCTCATCCGCATTGACCCGGCGGATTGTGCGTTATTACCGAGAGAGTGACGGAGATTGTTATTGCGTAACTTTACCTCGTGAACTTCATTTTTATCTCAATCGTCAAGACCGTACGTAACGATTATTATATTTATAATGGAGACTGTATCGTAATGAGAAACAATTAATGGTGCAAAAAAAAATTGTTGAAGATTATGTTTTTTTTTTTTCAACTGATGCTCGAAATTCGGCACTTCAACAGCTTTCGACGCAGAGTCGAAATGTTTTAATCGATATTCGGTAATCACTTCTTTAAATTTGTTTTCTCTTTTTTTTATGTTGGTTAAAAATTTCTCTGATTCGTGTGCGACGAACGAAGCACTCACCATGATGCTCATGTTGGACACTTGTCTTGTTCTTCGCTTCTCGTCTGCCTCGATGAGGGCGATCGGGGCTTTTATATCGAAGCCAAAACCTTGCGCGACGTGGTGGTAAAACCTAACTCTCCAGGTTCTCCCTCTCGTGTTCTTCGGGACCAGCGTCGTTTTCTTGTTCGAGGAACGGCCGTACACATCGTCAAATTAACAACTAGCCGGAGTCGTCTCTGACACCATGCCACTTCACGCATGAAATAATACTTACGAAATTCCGTGTGTTTCGTCGAGAGACTCGCTCAATGCTGCTGCGTCAATCGTCCGCTCCGGCGATTCGACGCTGAGAACCTTCGAATGTTGTTTAAGTAAATCGGAGCATTTTTATTACACGAAATAAAAAAGAAAATTTAATTAAAAAATTTTCAAAATATTTTTTGTTTATAAAATTTCACTTACGTCATTTGTCTTGTTCGCTACACACAATGCATTTTATATGAATTGCAATACTATGTAAGTAAATTAATTTCTTTTTTCAATCTGTTTGCAATAAATCCTAATTTAGAGCTCAGAAAAATAAATTGTAAAATAATTATTAGTACTGAAGTAAGACGAGTGTAATAGAATTCTCGGGATATGATATATTCAATCGTCCGCTCCGATGATTCGACGTTGACAACCTTTGGATGTTGTATAAGTAAATCGGAGCATTTTTATTACTCGCATTTTAAATAATAAATTTTTTTTTTTATTTCAAAATATTTTTAGATTATAAAATTTCACTTACGTCATTTGTCTTGTTCGCTACACGCAACGCATTTTATATGAATTGTAATACTATGTAATTAAATTAATTTATTTTTACAACATGTTTGCAATAAATCCTAATTTAGAGCTCAGAAAAATAAATTGTAATATAATCATTAGTACCGAAGTAAGATGAGTGTAATAGAATTCTCGGGACATGATATATTCAATCGTCCCGCTCTGTCAATTCGACGCTATGAGCTTTTGGATGTTAGCTAAGTAAATCGGAGCACTTTTATCATTCGAATTTAAAAAAATAAAAATTTCTCAACTTTTCAAAATATTTTGATATTAAAAAATTTACTTACCTCATTTCTCTTATTCGCGAAACACAACACATTATGATTACTGTTGCTATTATCATTAATAATTTTAATATCAATAACAATAATAATAATAAAATCGCATGATATAATTAATTATGACAATAATATGATTATTTATGTTTCGACGATTTGTGATCAAAGGCGCAATTTTTGGTCTGTTCACCGCCCATCGGAGATCTAAGATCGTCCATAAATTTCGAATCCCACATCTGCCTCCGTCAATTGGCAAAAATTAAGGGGACTAAAAAAAATGCCTCATCCATATTCATTACCATGATAACTATTCGGCGGAGGATGGGTATCTGAGGCTAACGATCTCTCACTAGGCAGCTTTTTTTTATTATATTTTTTAGACAAAAATAGTGGCGGGCATGTGGGAGAGACTACGTCTGGTCGTCCTCGCCCACTCTACGCGCTATCATTGACCCGAGCTTTGATTTTTATTTTTATTTCTTTCCCCATCTTTTTGTCGCTCAACTCCTCGCAACTTTATGCGATTACGGGAACGACGATTTCGGCGGCGTCTCGTCGGGGTCTGTGACAAATCTGCACGGTGAAATCCTTGAGACCGGCCAACGCAACGCGAATACCGAATACCGATTTTATCGTTCGCCCTTCCTTACTCTCAAACATAAATTCTCGAAGATTTTTTTTTTTTTTTTTTTTGGGGTGAAGGAGATTCGCGGTATCAATCATTCTCAAAGTCGCGCGTCTTACTCGCAGTCCTCGTGATGGATAGCGAGCGACTCTCTAATTGCCATGTTTATCGAATAAATATTTTGAAGAAAGGGAAAAAAACAAAAAAAATATTGTCATTATTATTATCGCGACTATCCTCACGACGATAAATAACGTAGATTATGCAAAATTATTATCGAACAAGCGAACGACGCTACGCGTCGACGAGAGTTGTTGCGGATCTCAATGTCAACAGCGGCACGTTATCGGTCTCAGCAAAATATCGCGGATTGCGATTAAACGATTCCGCTAAAACCATACAAAAATGAAAAATAATTACACAATCTCCCAAATAGGCAACTGTTCTCATTGCAAAATGTTATTTACAGATATCTAAAAGGGTTCAAATTTTGTGGGTTACGTGTTAATGACATAACGAATGAAGCCTGCACAGTAAAAAAATAATTTCGTAAAATCGGAATACGATATTTCGTAAAAATAATTTTGTTAAATAAGTGACAAACTCGTTTGTTCCGACATCGATGTACAAACTTGTCCTTTTATTTCCCGCGTTATTAACAATTTTTTATTTGAACTTTTGATTCAAAACTAGAAACCGGATGGTTCGATCGGAAAATTAATAAGTAAAAAATTGTGGCCCTTTGATTGACAATAAGTTTGACAATAAGTTGTTGTAAAAAGTACAAACTTTTTTTACTGTGTGCGAAGGATATATTGATTGGTTCGCAAGTTATTAAGTTTGGGCATGGCACGGACGTTCGATGCGCAATCTTTCGAACCTAAAAAGGAGATATTTTAGAGTAACTTACACTTAATTTGTTTACAACAATGTTAATAATCTTTCAAATGGTTTCAAATTTTCAGGGCTTCATGTTGATAGTCTTCAGAAACTAACGCCACCAGGTACGACGAAATTAATTCATACGTATTGAAATTAGAGCATGCCACGGACGTCCGACGGAATAAATAAAAGCTTCAAAAAAGGTATTTTTAAAAATGTTTAGCTATAAGGTTTATAAACATAAATTTATATTTGTTTCATTGGTTCCAGATTCTCCAGTCTCTATGACAATGATACAACAAGACTACGTACCAAGTTTTAGCTGCATTGGTTGATTCGGTGGGAAAATATACCACGACACGGACGTCCGATGACACGAAGATGTGAAAAATAGTCATTTTAATAGGCACTTCTTACGTCTAAGGAGTGAGTCACAAAAAATGACCCCCCTAAGTCCGGAGGCTCATAAAAAAATATATAAAAAATGTCCAATCGTCTAGTGATCCAGCTCGGAGCGCGATTACCGATTATCCCATAATTAGTCAAACCGTCCGCTCGTTATAAGTTGTAACTCATAACGCAATAGAAAGGTGGATGAATAGAGAGAGCCGCTGAAGCTATCTCCTTGCACGACGGTTGGTCCAGCGGGCTCGATTCACAAAGCTGTCGTGTAATCGTCCTAATCACCAGGACGCGCGTAATTCAACGTCCATTCTCGCGCGCTCAAACGTTCGAAATTCTCATTGGGTAATGGACGTCCATCACGTGTGCGATGAAAAGGAAAAAAAGTCCCTATCTATATTAAGCATAATAGAAGACGAGGGTGCGAGAAAAAAAATGGCGATCTATAGAAATATTGATTTCTCTCTCGTATCAATTTCAGCATTTGTAATGGAGATTGGACTCGGGAGGGAGGCAAAATGGCACTCAGGGCAAAATGGACCACCATTTTTTTTCCCTTTACTCCAAAAATGGATAAAAATTTGGCAATTGAGAATTATTTGACTCGACTCGATGTCATTTAAAAATTGGTAATCGGCGGTCCGTTTTTCCCCGCTCTCCCTTGCAGCTTTGAGGATTCCGTCTCGGCGTCAGGCCGGTGATTCTCTTGATAAAAAGCGGTGACTCCGGTTTCGTACGTCGATAATGGACTTAATTACGATGCTTCCCGAGGCCTTTGATCGTCGCGGGAATAATCGTCGCTCGTCGTCCACCGCAGGGGCCAACCAGACGACGAATTATTGAGTAACGCAGAAGTCGTTCCCACACACGGACTCGCGAGAGTGTATTGTCCACGTAGGGACGAAATATTTACTAGGTAAATGTGTAATCTTTCGGTCCCGGTATAATCGTCGTGTTGCGGAACGCATGTCTCATCCGCAGTTGTCGCACATTGTTCGGACATGCTAGAAATAAATTTGCCTTTAAGAACGCTGTTAGTCATTTGGTTAAATCAGGTTAAAATATCAGCCTTTAAGGAGGGAGTCTCGCTGCGCGCTGACTTCGCATACGTTCGACAACAATAAGAGAAAATTGCAAGTGCATAATAATAATTGCAAAATGTTATTAACAAATTCATCAAAAAATTAATTGGTTAACAAATTACCCGGCATCAAAACTTTTTTTTATGAAAATGATTTTTAAGTAATCGTTGATTTTTGTTCTATAAAAACAAATAAAAAATCAACGATTACTTAAAAATTTGAAAAAATTCATACGTATTCAGAAAAACAAACGAATCATTGTCATAAAAAAAAAGTTTTGTTGCCGGGTAATTTCTTAACCAATTAATTTTTTTATTAATCTGTTAATAACATTTTGCAATTATTATTATGCAAAATGCATCTTCTCAGTACCTTTAGCGTACATGATTTTTTAAAGATTTTTACACCGTCAAGAAGTACTTGCAATTTTCTCTTAAGAATGCTATCCGTCAACTGATTAAAATGGTCGAAGGGTCGAGACGGCAATCATTGATTGCACGGTAAAAATTCTTTGCACTAAATGCCCGAAGACATAACTGTGTGTCAAACAATATATAATATATAATATATAATATATAATATATAATATATAATATATAATATATAATATATAATATATAATATATAATATATAATATATAATAT
>JAPYZC010005340.1:0-13498 GCA_030522665.1 Ichneumoninae sp. A BG-2022a | reverse complement strand
AGAGGTAGTCACTAGATCAGTTATTGGAGCCTAGGGGAGGTGACAATTGCGTCGCCTCAGGTTGAGGGGAATCTAGGCTGGCATACTCCATCGCAATGAGGGTAGATATATGTTCGTTGCGTTTGCTCATATGGGCGCGAGACCCTTCGGGGTCGAGCATAGAATGACGGCTTCGTGCCAGATTTCTTATACACTATCTGACTGTTCGGGTGACACACGACACAAACACAGAAACACAATAAAAGAACTCTGGAATACGGGAACTAAGACTCGAATCTTTATTAAGCGAAATCATCCAGCTAATGAGGGGAAAAACCGGAGAACCCGGAGTAAAACACTCGTCCCGCAAATCAAAACAAATCACAAATTTCGTACAACGAATGTTGCCCGGTACACGATTCGCAAACTTCGACGCTCACGCATTCCCACACACACCAACAGTCGCGTCTCCCGGACTTTCATATTTTATCACGCGTGATATAGAGGCAATCTCACATACAAACACACGGCGTGGCTGACACAGCACAACGCACTCCCATTTACCCTGTCCGACTTAACACGACAATAATTACATTCACCCGGCCCAATCGATGCGGCAACAGTAAAAACACACACACGGAATCACGCGCTAGAGATGTCCGCAGGCGACGACACGACGATAAAGCGACTTCCCCGTGAAAATTTCCCAAGGCGACACAAAATCCCTCCTGGTACTCTAAAGAATTTAATAAGCGCATTTACTCGACTAAATTTCCCCAAAATCTCATGTGCAACCACATGAACGGGAAAAACGGGCTGGATATCGTGATAATTCCCGAAACCCGATGACTGACAGGATCGATCCGCTTGCTCGAACTCACAACGGAGAAGTGCCTCGAGCATCGATCCCCGATCTCCCTCGCTGCCGTTATCCCTACCTCCCTGCCTAATCGTCACGACAAATTCGCACAAATTCGGGCATTCCTCGGCCCTTTCCGGCGCAGCCGAACGCTACGCACATCGATACGCTCATCGATTACCGCGCGCACGCAATCTTCTAACGCCGATAATACAGAGCTCCGCCAGAGGTACTCAATTCTCCCTGACGGGAGACTCCCGGTACATCTTCATTTGCACAGCCCGAGACTCCGGACGGCTGTACAATAAATGCGATGCGTTAAACAATCCAATCGAAGATCTTCTTAGATGAACAATCTTCCTATCGTAGACGACTTCCGACAGCAGGGAGGAAAACGGTACTCCCAATTTACTCCAGTTCGAGCTCTCTCGTCTCGCGGGTCCAATTTGGACCTTCCCGTCGGACTTCTCTGCTCGATCGGCGCTCTCGTCCCGGCGTACATGAAATTTGGTTACACTTACATTAATAAATATTCTATTTTACCAGCTAGGCCCTGCAGTGTCGCCTAGTGTGCGCGCCGCAAAATTTTTCCACGCTACAACGCATTGCCAGATCCAATGCTAAGCTTTAACAAATAGTCTTTGATAGTCCGCTCGTAAGCAAAATTTCAACTCGATCCCTAAAAAATGGTACAACTAGACGCACGGAAAAATGTAATAAAAAAAATTACTCGTCATTTAAAACCATTCGGAGTATCGTGAGATAGAAATCTTCTAAATCATTGTTTTGCAAACAAAAAGCTTTCTTTGCGGAGCAGAAAAAAAAAAAAAAAAACGAGAACAAAGCTCCCTATACGAATAAGCAAAATCGTCTGTATTATAGGAACGGAAAGGAAAGGATTCTGCATTGATACCGAGTCCGTCGAAATAATCTTACAAAAAAGTCGTCTCGACCGTTTCAAGCATCCTGGGAAGAAAATCACGGAACAAACAAATTTGCACGTAAACTAAGCTTCTCGTTTGACAAAAGAGGAACTTATTTTTTACATACGTGCTTCCATCCTTCGCCCATTTCTCCTTAAAATACGTATAGCCGTCCACGATATTTTCGTTAACCCCTCGATAGCGCGTCTTCCTAACTCTTGCTCCTCGTTGCTCGGGTCGATCAGCCATGGTTTTTCACACTGAACTGATGTTTCACGGATAACTATGAGAAGCTAGCCACAAAGTCATGACTTCTAGGATTCTTTTGTTTATCGATTCAAACGGTTAGATGATATGGAATAGAAATAGCTTATTGACATCGATTCTACTCAACGAATACTTATTTTACCGATCAATTGTTGACTTATCTTATAACTGTTCGGGCTTGTGTCCGTTCAAGCTTTCGACGTTTCGCGCTTGTGTCCGTTCGGACTTATAACCGTTCGGGCTTGTAACCGTTCGGGCATATGACCGTTCGCTCATATGTCCATTCGGGTTTATGACCGTTCGGGCTTATGTCCACTTGGGCTTATGACAGCACCCCGTTGGAAATTTCCTCTTCCTCTTGCCGTACCGCGTCCCTGGCCGAAACCCCTTGCTCGTCCCCGTTGCCACGGTGTGTTGGGGAATCTCTGTTGTGGGCTGCCGCTCGGTCCCTTGTTTGCATGCCATATAGCATTCACTTTTGGTGTCTCGGTCGTCTCTTGTTTTGGAGTTTGCGATGACAATAATGATTCGGCTTTCGATTCCGCCATTTCGACGGTTTTCGCCACTGGACCGATTGTTCCCTCTCCAAATCCGACGATTTTAATAGCTCGTAGCGTTTTTTAGCTGATATTTTAGCTCCGTCGCTGAGGTATTAAATTTCTGGACTAGCATTCGTAACGCCTTCACAAATTCATCTATCGACTCCCCCTCCTTCTGCGTTCTTTCGCGGAATGTGAACCTAGCTAAATGTATGTATTTTTATCTTTCGGTACGTACAGGTCTTCCAATTTTTCTTTCAGGGTCGCGTAGGGCATTGTTAACGGATTCGTCGGCGTGACCGCTGCTTTTACCTCTCCGTAAACCTCCGCATTTAAACGGGTTATTAATAATAGCGACTTTTTCTGTTCGGTGACATCGTTCAGGATGATGAAAGCTTCCAATTGGTCCTCGAACGTTGTCCATTTTTCCCCCTTTTTAAACGGTTCTATAGTGTTAGCGTTGAATTGCGCCATCTTTGGCTTTTCTCGCACCGTGTCTACTGTTTCTCGTTCACCGGTGTTTTTCCTTCTGCGACTTCGCACTGCTTTTATCAGAAGTTTTCGCACCGCTTCTAATTTTGCTCCGGTCGGCACTTCGACCTCGTATCGCGAACAAATCACCAATAACTTGTCTTTGGAGTACGTTTGGATCCATGACGTTCGCCCCCCTTTAAATTTATTTTCAACTTCTCCATCTCCCCACTTCACTGAATCGTTAACGGCGGTTTTATCGTCTTCCGGTTTTGCAACTTCATCCGCCATTCCTTTACTTTGTTTAAAAGTATTTTATTTATGGGGATCACATCCTCGTCGCAACTGTCGGGAACCCATTAATTAAGGGATCGGGCGAGGAGAAAATCACGGGGACACAAGTACTGAGAAACAGGCGTTTATTGGTCCGTGTGTTGTCGAGACGCGCTCACATCAGACTGCCCCGTCGACTCGACGTCCGAATATCTCGTCCTTACCAACGGATATCTGTTACTCGTTGGTGGGGATACCTTACTTTATTATGTAATATCTCCGCTATTTGTTAATATTTCTTATTTTTTAAATATACTTAACCATGTGCATAAATGATCTGTAAAAAATGTTGTCAATACATGCATCATTTTTTTAACCGCGCCTAGAAAAGTACTGTAACGAATATGCGAGTCTATGCATCGATGTTGGGAGCGAAAGAGAGAGACAGAAGCGAGCGAGAAACAGCGGAACGGGAAAACGGACATGGCAACGATCGTATAACAGAAACAACAGTCTGAACCCGGACGGGAAAGAGAACGAACATGTGACTGATAGGAGACGAGAAGAAAATTCTCTCGATTAAAACACGAAACCGAATAAATACCTTCCGCCCCTCGTTAATCCGTCTTCCTTACTCTGCACGGATATTACAGTGCCTTCAAAAATCCGCGAAATCGCGTATTTAAGGCCTTAAGGGACTTAGAATAATCATACTTCCGCGTTACCGAAATCCTTATTAAATAGTCAGTCTCGTTCGCGATAATAATGTGTAAGAATTCTGGCACAAAATCGTCCTTCTATGCTCGACCCGTCTCTCGCCCATTAAGAGCAAACGCAACATCCCTCCTATCTAATCTCATGTTGCGCTATATTATGCCCCGGAGAGGCCGACCTCAATTGAGGTGCACCTGACCCATGCACAGATCAGGTTGGCAAACACCTCCCCCACAATACCTTTCACTGACACCTCTAACGGGTGCCGGTTAGCCACCCGGGGTAAGCCGAAGCGAGAGTCCCCTTTGCTCTCGACGAATGCTTCACCAATTACGTCCTCCTTTCGGAACAAGGCAGTGCCGAGAACCGCTGTTTGATATCCCCGCGGGGGAGAGGACACCTGATTTAGGCATCAGGATGGCATCGGAACAATTGGCTTCATCCGGACCTCCTTCCGCAACGCATCTCATGCACGTTCGAATCATGAGCGTACGCTGGCCAGAGACTCCATCATCCACCAATGCGGATATGGGCACCCTGGGTTTATTCGCCTGGGGCCCGAGCTAGCTCTCTCTGAAGAGAGATTTACGACGCGTAGTCCCTGGGAGGCCAGGCTACAGACTTGCCATACAGTGACTTTATGTTTCGCTTATATCGCCCATTCAGTCAAAGAGCGGTTTTGGGCTCGATTGAGGTAACGCACTGTCAACGCTTTTCAGGGCTCGAGGCTCGTCCCCAATGAGTGACCCCCATTGCCCCCCATTTGACTTCGCGTCTGTCGTTCGCGATGCCGACCCGCCGGTCCGCTAGCTCTCGTGCTCCGGTGTTTATTGTTATTGCGTGTAGTCTCTCTCGCGTCTAGTGCTATTGCTCGCCCGTTACCTACGTGCTGATGTATACGATACCGTTTCGTTTCTTTGTGTTCACGTGAAAAATATTCGATTCCCTAATAGACATAGAATCTGGCTACCGTGCTGCCATCTCTATGCTGTTTGTGTTGTGTGCTCCCGTTTCCGCACTTTATGTATTATTCGGTTGATTTGGAACAAGGTCTAAACAAACAATTTTATCCCGGTCCCGCAATAATTCGGTCGCGCCTCGGTACTGTTTTGTGTTGATGTCTCAGTTTCGGTTCGTTCCCGTATGCTCAGCGGCTTTCGCCGATAATTAATTTTGTCGCATTCTTGCGCTTCAGAGCTCTCGTTTTGCTTTCGGTTAAGTTTAAGTGATTTACCCAGCCACGTATCCCGACCGTACTATCACAATCCACATCTTGAGCAACCCGTACCTTCCGGTACCATTCGCCCCCGTAAGGGCATTCGGTATCAGCACTCGTTCGATAAGGTTCGAATCGGTTCTCGCTACGGTTTCGTTTTGCGATGTTTTTTTATACGCCTTTATTTAATGTCGCAGCCACCTTTTAGGTTTATAGCAACGGTCCGTTTTTTACATTGTAACGTTCCACTTTTTTGGGCCTCTTATTTTTGTCAGGGGACCGATGGACGTTGGGTTCGGGACGAGCGAGAGTCGTATATGGTGTGACGAGGCGTTAATACGCGCTCGCAGCCACGCGGTAGAGATTAGTGCCGCGTGATCGTCAATGTACAAAGCCGCTGGGTTGCCGGATTGTTCCTCTCTGGTCGGCTGGAGTGTCGGGACAAAACCGCTGGTTTTTTCATTATTGCCTTTGTGTTTTAATTTAAACAATGGGTATATGGTAACCCAGGGCATTCTCACTGCTGATGATACTTCGCAAGCGATTCGTATGGCCTCATTATTTAATATTATTAATTATATGATTATCGCTATGCCAATCGCTGCATAAATTCATTCAATGATTGAAATGCGCAATTATTAATTATTTAACGCACAATCACCGCAAAATATCAACCGTTATTTTGCTAATGCGATTTTTACTATGACTCGACATTTGTTCTTATATCCCCTGAGACTCCTATTAGTTTATCATCAAATATTTATGGATTTTTAACCAGTTGCATCAGGGAAAATTCACAGAACGTAACCATAATCCTATGTCAATTTCAGATCGCCGGGATGGTGCAGTGCCCAAAGGCTCCAAATATAGCAATGATTCCACTCAGACCATAATTGATGATATTCTATCGGCCAACCACAGTGATAAAATAGAATATGTCACACCGCTTAAGACAAACAAGAATCAATATGAGGATCCTCGTAAGTAGAAACTCAAGCTAAACACTGTGATCTTTATGGTTATATATTATTTATTAGTGGTTGTTGTGGCTCGTGTGCTCGGTTTGACTTTGGAAAATAGTTCTGTTTTTACCTTCTAATCATCTTTGGAAATTATTTTTGTTCGTATTTTTTCTTCCATCTGTCCCGGAAATAAAAAATGTTGAATATACGAGTACTTAATAAAACAAATGTTTCAGCGAGACGCCGCCAAGTATTCATACTCTAATATACCGGAAGTGGAATCTTCAAATTGATGTTATTTTAAAACGAAGCATCGGTTCGAAATTTGGAAGACACTTTCATCATGTAATTCAGATACAAACTGTTTAACGCGCCCAGTTGCGATTATAACTGTTTGGCAGATGCCACGATATGATCATCTTGAGCCGAAAAAGTTCCGAATTTGATTATAAAAATGTCGTGAAGACTTCCGGTTTAGTATATATTGGGTATCAGGTTGTGTACACCGCGAGAAGGATCTAGTAAAAATTACCGATCATCTAAGAAAAATTACCATAACACATAGTAGTAGGGCGCCAGAACCCCACTTATGGCTGAAAGTCTCAGATTATCCAAGAATTTTTAATATAATTGTAAAATAGCGTCTTATATGAGTTCGTTGCTCACAGAGAGGAGGGCAGGTGAAATAAAAATTCAAGTAAATTGATTCGAATTGTCCATTAAATAATTCTGTTTTTATTCGAATACAATTAGCTGTAAATGGTCGGTAACTCTTAATTATATAAAACAAAATTCATATTTCGGAAATGTTTTTCGCAAGGGATTAAAGTTTAATTTTAAAAATGAAAGGATTAAGGGGGACAGACAACGGTAGTCACTCTCGTCCCCAAAAAGTCGCCGGCGCTGTCTTCGAAAAAGTGTTAACAGACGGCGGCAGTCTCTACCGTTCCCGAGCGAAGTCGCCGACGCTGTTTCGCGGTAAAGGGGTAACCCAGATAGCAGCAGTTGTCTCTGTCTAATGATGCAAAATGACCGTCTTTTTTTAGATCGGTTAAATGACGCCAAATTACCTTCATTTGACGTCATTTTTTTCACGCATCTTTCTAAACGAATATGACGGTCATTTTGGTATATCTTTTGACGGTCCTACAAGATCATCAAATGAGCAAAACATCTATTTAGATGCAAAATGACGGTCATTTTTTTCGGTCACAAATCAGTACGAAATTGTGAAGAAGGTGTGTAAAGCAATTAGTAAATTATAATTGCATCTTGTAGCAGAAAATATAATTAAAGGAGAGCGCGGAAACACTCAGTTCAAAATCAATTATACATCGGATTATACCTGTGGAAACGGGTTCTTGGCTCCCGGGCTACGCGCCTGACTGTCCCCCACTCTCACGAGTGGAGGCCCACGGCTCGGCAACAGGCAGTGGAAGACTCGGAGGCAGAGCGTAAAGACGTATCTATTTTGTATTGAATAAAGTTCCTTTGTCTTTTTATTATCTATTTAAACAAAGTGTTCATTAGAATTTCTCAACTCCCTGATTCTTCCGAACTTCCACATATGAGGGCTCGTCCGGGATCATGAGATCAAAACAGAAAATTCGAGGTGAACAATAAGTCGAAAGATGATCAACCCGTCAAGTGGCAAAGTCGTTAAGTCGTTCAGCCGTTAAGCTCTAAGGTGTTAAAGCGAAAAAAAAATTGTGTCAAAAAGTCGAAAGAACAATGAAGAGCATGATTTTCGGTCGTTAAACTGAATTATCGTGCTGTTCATACAAGCCGGAAACGCAGTAAGCACAAAATACTGATAGTGTTGTGAACGTCTCAAAAGTGATTTTACAAAATTCACAATAATGGCGGAAGGAGACGAACACGAGAACCAGAACGAAGCAGCCGCTACTCTCGAGAGTGAAGCGGGGAAACTAAAAGACGTAACAAAGAAGAAAGATGGATAGAGCGACCACGACGGAGAGGGTGCGCCTCGTAAGACAGGCCAAGAAAGAAAATCCTTCCGTGCTCGACGCCTGTTAAAAAAGTGACAGTGACCGAACTTAGACAAAAGCTGCAAGAATTAGGATTACCGACGACGGATTGGAAGGCCGAGCTCGAAAGCCGGCTGATGGGATACGAAGACGATGAAACGCGCGATGACCAATCTGACGATACGGCGATCGACGGAGACGAAGAGAACGAAGATTCTGAAGCAGACGACAGAACGGTGATACAAAGAGCCGAATCACCGCATGAGAGTGACGAAGAGGATGACGAGAACAGGAGTGCTCTTGAGCGACAAGAGAGACAGAGACGTCGAAACACGCGCGATATCGAGCAACAAAGAGAAGTGAGACAGAGAGACGTACGCGTCGACGCGAGACCTCCGTACGATGTCTCGAGTCTCTTCGCAATTAAGGACGTTGAAGGAAGTATCTCACATTTTTCGGCAGACGATAAGCTGCAAGTCGAAAAGTGGATCGAAGAATTTGAGGACACGTGTGAGTTATTAGAGTGGAACGAATTACAAAAAGTGATCTACGCGAAAAAATTGTTGCGCGGCTCGGCAAAACAATATATCGCGTTACAAAAGGGTATTTCCACGTGGAAGCAGATGAAAGGACGGCTCTGCCGCGAGTTCGAAACAAAGTTAAATAGTGCTACAATTAATTCGCAGCTCGCAAAGCGTAAGAGACAAGCAAATGAAACGCCGCGACAATATGTTTACGCCATGAGTACGATTGCGTACCAGGGGAACGTGGAGGAAGATGCCCTGATACAGTATATTGTCGACGGTGTATCAGACGACGAGAGCGGTAAGGCAATATTCTATAGTTCCGATTCAATCACGGAGCTACGAAAAAGTATAGAGCGCTACGACCGGGTGCAAGAAAAAGCCGGTAAAGATTCAAAGAAGCCACAATCGAAAAATAAGTCGAAGGATGCAGAAAAAGGTGAGAAAAAAACGAATAAGGTAAACGGGAAAGACTCAAGATGTTTCGGGTGCGGTTCTACCGAACACGTCGTGCGAGAATGCACCGACAAAGAAAAGGGTCCGAAATGTTTTAAATGCAACGAATTCGGTCATATCGCAACCAAGTGCGAGGCAAAGAAATCTGAGAAGTCGTCAACGAGGAAGCCAATACGGTGAACGTAATCCAACAGTTGGCAACAGACGACGAGATCGTCGTTGAAATAAACAATAAGCTGATACGCTCGATGATGGATACAGGAACAAGCCGGTCGATGCTACGATGCAGCGAGGATCAGAAGATAAACAAACCGCCGTTGCGCCCATCGACGAGTACTTTCCAAGGCTTTGGCAGGGCGTTAGTAAAAGCTGATGGAGTGTTCGTCACGGAGATTACGATCCAAGGTGAAACGTATAACGCCGAAGTTTACGTGGTGCCTGACTACGCCATGAGTCACTCAATGCTACTCGGTAAAGTGTTGACGAGAAGTATGGATGTAAATATTCGGGGTGGACATAACGATAAAGAAATTACTGACGAGCAAGAGCAAGAAAGAAAAACCTGAGAAAGGATCTCGGAAGAAAGAAGACAACAGCGAGGGAGAGGGCGAGGCGTTATGCGATCTACCCTTCGTGAACTACGTTGAAGTCGAAGTAAACTCGTGGGATGTGGTCGATCGTTATCGCGACGAACTCGAGAAACTTATCAAAGACCATACACCACGAAAAGAAGTGCAAACAGATGTGGAAACGAAGATTATGCTGCAAGACGAAGTACCCATTTGTTTGAGGCCGCGAAGGTTGGCAGGCAAGGAAAAGACCATCCTAAACGAACAGATCGACGAGTGGCTACGCGACGGGGTTATCCAACCGAGCAAAAGCAAATATTCAAGCCCAGTTGTAATAGTACCAAAGAAGAATGGTGAGTACCGTGTATCCGTCGATTACAGGCGACTAAACAAAAAGATCATGCGAGATCGGTTCCCTATGCCGTTAATTGACGATCGTATCGACGCACTCGCCAACGCTCGGGTCTTTTCGGTGTTAGACTTGAAGAACGGATTCTTCCACGTGCCAGTTGCCGCGGATAGTCGAAAATATACGTCGTTCGTGACCCCAGACGGACAATATGAGTTCTTGAAGACACCCTTCGGATTATGTAATAGTCCGACATCTTTCCTACGCTTTATTGACGAAGTGTTTCATGATCTAAGCTGAAGAAATGTCGTTTTCATGTACGTAGATGACTTGATCATACCCGGTCGGGACGAAGAAGAAGTATTCGCTAATCTCAAAGAAACACGTGCGGTTGCTGCTGAAAAGGGGCTAGCCATTAATTGGAAAAAGTGCGAATTTTTGCAAAGACGCGTCGAATACCTCGGTCACGTAATTGAAAACGGTAACGTCGGTCCATCGCCCTCGAAGATTAATGCAGTGAAGACATTTCCGGTGCCAAAGTCGAAGAAAGGGGTATAGAGTTTCCTCGGTTTAACAGGATACTTTCGGAAGTTTATTCGGGATTATGCAAAAGTTGCGAAACCACTATCCGAGATGCTGAAGAATGATCAAAGGTTCCGTTTCGGCGCAGAAGAAGAACAGTCTTTCGAGAAGCTAAAACAACTATTGATCAGCGAACCGATTTTGCGGATCTATTGTCCAGATGCAGTCACGGAGCTACACACGGATGCGAGCAAGAAGGGTTATGGAGCCGCTCTTTTGCAGAAAATCGACGACGACGATCGATTCCATGTTGTATATTTTATGAGCCGCAAAACTTCAGACGCCGAAAAGAAGCTGCACTCATACGTTCTCGAGGCTCTTGCAGTAATACAAGCGGTAAAGAAATTTCGGGTTTATGTACTCGGAATCAAATTCAAGCTGGTAACCGACTGTTCGGCTCTACAGAGGACGCTGAGCAAAATTGACATCTCACCGAAAGTCGCGAGATGGGCATTGATGCTAGAAGAGTTCGAGTACGAGGTTGACGCGCTCGGTCGGTATCCAGTGATGGTGATTGAGGACAGACTCACCCCGACGTAAACAGCAGGATGAGGAAGAGAGGCTACACGTGATCAAGACGATTCTAGAAAAGGAACCCTATGAAAATTACACTTGCGAGAACGGGATTTTGATGAACGGACGTCGAGACGAACGTCATCGTGTTGCCAACGAGTATGAATCAAGATGTAATCCGCAGAGCACACTAAAACGGACATTTTCGTGTGAAAAAGATGCTCGAGAGTATCAAGTCGGACTATTACATCCCGAAGTTCGCCGAGAAACTCGAGAAGTATGTAAGCTGCTGCGTGCCTTGTATTCTGGCTGAAGGTAAGCGAGGAAAAAAGGAGGGAGTGCTTACCCTAATACCAAAGGGTGATGTGCCTTTTTCGACTTATCACATCGACCATCTCGGGCCGATGACGTCAACGTCGAAAATGCATAAGTATTTGTTCGTCATTGTCGATGGATTCACGAAGTTCGTGTTGATCTATCCGGTGAAGACGATTAACGCAAAACAAGTCTTAGACCGATTGAAGAGTCAGCAGAAGATCTTCGGAAACCCACGGCGAATCATCAGTGATCGTGGCTCAGCGTTTACATCAAACGATTTCCGCGACTACTGCGCAGAAGAGAAGATCGAGCATATATTGATCACGACAGGAGTTCCAAGAGGAAAGGGACAAGTCGAGCGGGTGAACCTCATAATTATCCTGATCCTCACAAAGTTGGCTCATGAATGTCCCGATAAATGGTATTGGTACGTAGACAAGGTTCAAGAGGCAATCAACAGCACGTACCAAAGGAGTATTGGAACCACCCCTTTCGAGGTACTCTTCGGAGTAAAGATGCGACAAAAGGAAGATATCGAGTTACTATCGTTGATCGAGCAAGAGATAGTATCTTTATTCGACAGCGGACACGAAGAGCTACTTGTCATCAAGGACAACATCGCGAAAATTCAACAAGAAAACAAAAAAAAAAAAAAACGCACGATCGGAAGTGCAAGCCAGCCACACAATACTGTGTGGGTGATCTAGTGGCTATCAAGAGGACGCAGTTCGGCCCGGGCTTGAAAATCAAAGACAAGTTTTTGGGTCCTTATAAAATTTCACGAGTAGACGGATATGATCGGTACGAGATGATTGGAGAAGGGAAAAGTCCCAGAATCACTACATTGTCAGCAGATCAGATAAAACCGTATCAGTATGATTCTCCAGGGACCGGAGAATAACAGGAATGGCCGAATGTGGGAACGGGTTCTTGGCTCCCGGGCTACGCGCCTGACTTTCCCCCACTCTCACGAGTGCAGACCCACGGCTCGGCAACAGGCAGTTGAAGACTCGGAGGCAGAGCGTAAAGACGTATATATTTTTATTGAATAAAGTTTCTTTGTCTTTTTATTATCTATTTAAACAAAGTGTTCATTAGAATTTCTCGGCTCCCTGATTCTCCCGAACTCCCACATACCTATTTATCGAAATATTTTTTATTTCAATATGACAAGCGGATGTAATGTTTTTGTTTGAAAGTAATGTAATTGGTAATAAAGCCGTTTCGATTCTCAGCATATTTATCTAATCAGTCTTTAGTTGTTTAAATATACGACTTTCTCACTTACACGATCCACGTGTATTGACTAGAGAATAGACTAACGGTAGAGACTAGAACGCTTGCTTCTCTTTGAGAAGCATTTCCTCGTTCTCGCCCAACATTTCCACCTTCTCGTACTACGTTTCCTTGGTATCGTATAGCGTTTTCTCATTCTCGAATGTTTCTGTATTTTCATACAAGATTTCTTCATCCTCGTGTATCGTTTCTTCTGCCTGGTTTATTGTTTGTTCGGCATCTCCTATCAATGAGTCGTCTTCGATTTCTGACTCCACCGGATCGTCGTTTTCTTCCGCTTTCCTTTGAGACTTGTTCTTCGGGTGAAGTAGTTTCAGATGATGAGCAATATAAGTGATCATTCCGGCACTTTTGATCGAAAGTCGATTCCTCTTTGAATTACGGATCCAACCGTATGTGCTGAGCGATCGCTCTGTTGCCGCGGATGTAGCAGGCGAACTCAGGATTCTGACGACAATCTTGCTGATGAATGTCATGTTACAAATGGCTTTCCACCAATTCTCTGCGGAAGTAACGAGGATAGCCTGTTTTACGTATTCTTGATTCCAAATGCCTGTTTCAGTGTAATGCTCGGTAACTTACAACACTAGTCAACACGAGTGTGTGTAGTAACGGGTAGGTGTAGAGAAGAATGTGTGCAAATGATTTGCGTTGAAATAAAAAGCGCGGTAAAAGTCGTGCGTTCAAACGGTTTGTGTGC
>JAPYZC010005338.1:0-13098 GCA_030522665.1 Ichneumoninae sp. A BG-2022a | reverse complement strand
GTAATTAATTAAAGCGGAGAGCACCGGTGCAGCGCCCCATGGCGATTCAGCAGCTCGTCGACGATTCGATACGGCACGCAAAACGAAAGCGCACCGGCGAGAGGGGGAGGGGGGGGGGCGTCGAGCGGGCGATAAACGGAAGGAAATGGACAATAAATTCGCCTTGCCGGCGACGGGAACTAGATACCAGAAAATATCCCCTCTCGCCCCTATCGCCACCTCGTACACCCCCAATCCACGTATACATACATGCATTATCTTTGTATCGCGCGCACTGCGCGGGTGCACGCTGCCGCTTTACTTCCTTTACTCGTTAATTTGTTTACCGCCACGTCGATTTCACATTACACCTCCTAACGCCAATTTATATCCGCGTTACGAGGATACATCTACTTTCTTGGCTACTAGTTATTGTGCGCGGTGAAAAAGTTTTGCACGTTTCATAAACAATTCTTGTTCACATAGTTCATATTTTTTTCGTTAATTTTACTTTTTTTTTGTCAGCGAATCGCATTTTTTTTACTAAATTACGAGAATCCATCTACTATCTTGGCTACTAGTTATTGTGCCCGGTGAAAAAGTTTTGCACGTTTCATAAACAATTGTTGTTCACATAGTTCCTTTTTTTTCGTTAATTCTACTATTTTTTTCTTTTTTCTCTTTTTTTTTTGTCATCGAATCACATTTTTTTACTAAACAAAGTAGTGAAATTGACGGGAAAAAAGTTCTGAAGGTTTGCGGTCGAGAAACGTTGGTTAAGTGTACAAAATCTTTTTGCCCTGAGGGGTGTTGATTTTCCCGTTCACGAAACTCCCTCTCGCTAAATAGTTTGAGATTGGTACGTAATATACTTGTGCTTCCGGTGGATCGCGCCCTCCCGTTTACCGTCGCCGAAAAGAGTTAAAATAATCAAAGTTTGGTCAGGCGCCGAAGGGGTCTTAGAATAATCAGCCCCTCTCAATCCCCCTCTTTACAGGGGCTTAGAATATTTCAGGTTGAGGGGCTAACCAAGGGGGACTTTTCAGCATTGGGGGGAGGGGCACTTTACCAAACGGGAAGATGCTCCGTGCATCATGAAGCTGCCCTTTTCCTCTTACGACAAGGGGAAAAAGGGTCACCATCATAAAAACAAAGCTTCTTTTATGAGGAAGCTAAATGAACCTCCCTCTCTGTATGGCGAAGATGACCCTTTCGTCCGATTCTTGACGCGAATGCGTCTGGACTTTTATATATTATCTTATAAATATTTTGAATAATTGTGAATTTGGGCGATTTCACCAACAGGTCAAATCGCCTGTTGGTGAAACTTAGAGAGTTCATACTGTAGCGGAGATAAAGGCAACGTTAATTTACGAAATCCATACGAGTGCGCGAGCCAACATACGGTAGAGCGGGGCAAAATAGGGCAACGGGGCAAAATGGGGTTTTGGGCAAAACGTAATTTTCCAATAATTTTTGAATGCCCGAATTCACCCTGTCGGATACATCAGGCTTTTCTGCCCAGTTTTGCCACCTTGTCCGATCCAAAAATGATTGGAAAATTAAGTTTTGCGAAAAGACACCGTTTTGCCCCGTTGCCCCATTTTGCCCCGCTCTCCCCTAACCGCTAGGACAGCGTTATATTCGGGGCATCTACAATCGATGTGTTCCAGTGGTGTACACGAGTATTTATTTTAATTACGTAATGCAGCAGAGTGCACAGCAGAGTATTAGTAATAAAATATGTAATTCACTCTCGACACTAACGACGAGTTTGAAAAAGGTTTTGGAGCGGATACTTTGAAAAATTAAGCGCGGATTATGTGCTGGTAGGATTATTACCTTTTAGCGAGGACGAGTAGGTCGAGAACGCAAGGTACAAAGCGAAGGTGCGGTTACTCTCCCCCTTTCCATCTGCGCTGCTCGCTTGAATGTCGCCTGCAGTTACTTCGAGTGACAAGATACGAAGAACAAAGGCAGTGAGGAAGATCCTTGGCGAGTAACGAACAATTAATAACGCCCACTGTCCCGACGACGGACCCGGCTAAATCCTCAATTTTATTACCTCGCGTTGTCGGAGTCATCGCCTTTGTCGCACAACTTAAGTGATGACAAACGCGCTTCGGGTTTCATTTAATACGTTCAACAGTCGACTCGATTACGAACCGAACGCGGTCGGTAATAAAAACTGTAATCCATTTTTTAAATCAAGGGTCTCAGACTACTCCGATATTCGGGCTAAAAGCAAATTATTAACGGAGTCGTCCAACAATCGAGTGGATTAATAAATTCGTAATGCTCGAAAAATTTTAATATTATTGAAAAAGAAAAAAAAATGAATTACTGTTTTTTTTCACGATTATTGATTTTTAGAGTTACCGTCGGGTGAACGATTCACATTCGTTGGCACGATGATTTGTTATTAACGTTAAACATTATAAATAACAAGACAAAAACGGAGGATTGGACACGTTTCTATGAACTTTCGGACATTACTCCTCAAAGAAATATCAGTACTGAGGAACTATCCAGAAGATTCGCTGCGATGCGAATAGAAAATATAAATTTGCTTTGTACACAACTCGAACAGAAACAATGAAATAGAAAACTGAACACTTATATTTACAAATCGTCGATCAATCCAATGGCTCGATGCGCCTCTTAATAATCATGGCTGAAGGTTTTCGGTCGATGACCAATTGACAATACCTTCAATCAACTAAAGTGAATCATCATTCAACAAAACAATGTTTTAGTTGTACCAACGGAATAACAGCATTAAACGTATGTCATCGCGACTTTTGGTTAATAAAAAAAAAAAAAAAATGCTCGGTGCAATAATTTAATAGTGCAAGATCTGATATTTTCGGATCGTGGTCTTAAAGTTTCTATCCAATGAGGATTCTTTTTTATCCAAATTTTAATTGACGGTAAAGATTTTAAGGTTTTTCTTTGAGAGGTCGCCACTCGCCCCTGCATCGTAGATGTCGGAAGAGCTGAATTACATTTGGAGTGTCGCTCGAGATCTTTAAACAATTTGCGACAAACAAAAAAAAAAGAAGTGAAAAGACGAACGAATACGTGTGTGTTGCATAATGTAAAGAGAAAACGAGAGATTGAGACTGCGAATATTCTACGAATTCATCTCGAATGTAAGGGTACTCGAGCAATATGTAGTCTGCATCGCGCACAAAGGGAGAGGATGGTCTATAGTCGATGCCGAGGGAACGGAGCTTCGGCAGAAACGCGCGTATTCGCGTAAGGTTACGTGACCAAGCTCCCGGTCCAATAAATCTCGGTGAGATCGTCGAGCGCTTCCGAGTCTCGACCACTAACCGCCGGCTATCCTGTATTTACTGCAGTATAGAAAAACGAAGAGAATCGAGGGTGCGAGCGAGAGGGAGTCGGAGCTTAAAGCTTTCGCGGAGAGGCGAATTCGTATTCTCGGAAATAACGAGAGGACCGATCAGCCGCAGGAACCTCCGCTGCCGGCAATACATCTTAATAAATCGAATAGCAGGGTATCTCTCTTCCGCGTATCCGGACGTATCAGCCGGCCCGGAAGTGGCGCCATTGATCGAAACAAACGTTGAAACGTTATTGGTCGAACGTTGTCTGAATCTCGAGTAAAGGCCGGAAATATCTCTCTACGCTGATGAATTTGTACGATCGTAAGTATTCGTGCAAACGTCATGGACAGTAAAAAAAATAAAAACTAAATTATGTTACATTTTTTTAAATTTATCGTACCAACACAGCTTCGCAATTTTTTTCTTTGCAATTTTACAATTCTTTTTTTGTTAATGCATGGTATTTTTTAATTAAAAAAGTATTGGCCGAACATTGTCAGAGTCTCGAATAAAAGCCCGAAGCATCTCTCTACGCTGATGAATTTATACGATACGTATTCGTGCAAACTTTATGGACAGTAAAAAAAAGATGATGTTACACTTTTAAAATATCACTTTCCAGCAAAACTCCGCAATCTTCTTGAGAATTTTGCAATTTTTTTTTTGTTTTAGAACCGAATTTGTCCGATAAAAAAGTTGAAAAATTAACGAACCAAAAATGGTTGAGTTTAAATAAGAAAACAAAAAATCGCGAAGTTAATGAGTCAAAGAGAATCCATAATTCGTTTTCTTGTAAACATTGCAATATTTATTTTTATAATTTTTTAATATCGAAAGTATGACCCGTTAACGAAAAAGGGACATATTTGACCGTGCGACGGTGAGAAATTTCCACTCCTCACTAAAACAATCCAACTAGCATCTGCGCTCACTCGTGCCGCAGAAATCCGCAGTCGCACGAGTGCCCGAAAGTGTATCGTATAACTCTTGGATACAACGAGAGTCAACATAGCCGCGAACCAATTTATGGACTACAGATATTCGACGAAAAAAAAAAAAAAAACTGTCCGTACTCCCCAGAGCCGTGCGCGCATCGAGCACGTCTCCGAGACAGTGTGCCGTTTGCCTTCCCGATGTACCGCAAGAATAAGGAGGGTCGGATTACCCGCTCGTCGTTTGTGCAGGCACAAGAGAGCGCGAGCTTGACGGTTAGCGAAGTCGGTGTAACGGATCCGTTCAGGGAGTGAGTATCTTCGTATACAGAGAAAGCCCGCGATGTGCTGCGAGAGCGGCGCCGACCGCGCGCCAAGGTGAAAGGGGGGCGGTTGAGGCGCTCGGTTGGTTTTCGTTTCGTTCCCGCAGCGCTCGCGCCCGAGCCGACGGCTGCGAGTCTCGAGGAGCCCCGCTATGCCTGTTCGCTCGGTCTCGATGCACGGCCGTGCCCGCGCGAGAGGAAAACCTGTGGGTACGTAAGCACCGTATAACCGACTCGAATAAGAGCCAATATTTGCTCGCTCGCGTCGTCGCGAGGTAATCTCGCCGGTTCTCCACGTACAGGCGAGTGAAGCTCCGCTTTCGTTCCCGTTCCCCGTAACGCGCACCCCACATTCGCCCGATCCGCAGAGGCACACGAAACCGCTTCAACACCCTATAACCCGCGTGGGGATAGACGTATACCTTTATCCCCCGAGCGTTCCCGGTACACGCTCCCTGCTTAAGTGCGACGGTGCGAGACGGCGTGTCGTCCCGACGAGCAGTATTCCTTCCAGTTCCGGTGCAAATCCTATGCGATCGCACGATTCGGGAGAGCGAGAACGTTTTTCTTCAATTTTTTTTTTTTTTAATTCGCGTACGAGATACATGAGTAAAGCTTTTCGTAATATTCCATATGGTATTATATCATCGATGATGTATTTCACTGCCTTTAATGTATAAAAGTCTCACTGCCGTGTCAATAAAAGGGGGGGGGGGCGGGGAAGTGCGAGGAGGGGAGAGACATGGTGACTTAAGCCCTTATTATACTCAACCCCCTTAAAGGCCTTATGCCCTTATGGCCTTACAATTCCAAACCCCAAGTAATGGACATAAGCCCTAATTATTCTAAGGCCATTAAAGGGACGTAGAATAATACTTAAGCCGTCCACCTCTTTAATGGACTTATGTTCTTATTATTTCGTCTTTTCTAAGTCTTCTAGAGACTCCTCTTGCGAGTGCGCGTGCCACCAGAACCCCTAGTATATATGTGTTACTTACGTTCTCGCGGAATAAGCAACGTGCGTGTTTAGGTTTAGGGCGGATATTACTAAGCACAATTGTAGCTAAATATGTCCAGCACGAACTGTCAAACGTGTGTTCTCTTCTATAGTTCGGTCAAGACTCCGGCTATCTGGTCAATCGATAATCTGTACCTTTGTTATTTGTCATACCGAGTTATTTCGGTCATTAATGTAATGTCGTGTGTCTCAGGCAATCCTCGTCTTTATATTTGTTATAATACATATAGGAGAGAGCGGGGCAAAACGGAACTGTGGCCACCATTTGAAATGGGACTCTTTTATTCGTTTTTTATTATATTAGTTTTGGCCCGCTCTTCCCGGCGTATGCATATATATAAATATGTATACTATATGTATAACGTTCAGCTAGCCCGCAGCCGCAAATTATATACGGGCTCGTGAACACCTTCGTTTCGCCTCCATTATAATCGTTTAATTAAAGCTCCAAATATCGTTAATTAAATGAGATAAGCGACTGTAGTCCGCCACGAGTGAAATCGCGTTAATGGTGTATCCGAACGTTTGCGCTATCGAAATGCCGCAGGCTACTTGTCGACCTTTCGCATTGTAAAAACTATAATTCAACACTGGACTATGTGTATATATTTCATTACCCTCGAAATACCAATTGGATCGCGCTGCCAATTATACGAAAAGAATAATTGGCGCATCGGTCAAGGATCAATTCTAATTTCTTCTGTTCGTTTTTTTGCTTTTTAATGAAGCGTTAGTCATTAGCGTAAAGACTGGAATACGTGTTACGCGTACAGTCCACTCAGTCGAACCGTCGCGTCAAAGCCCCACTAACGAGCTAATCATCACTGATTCGTCGGCTTTCCGTCGACCCCTCCCTACCTTTCCCGGAAGATCACTTATATAATTTCTCGTCGTGGCCCTCTCTCGATAGCACGCTCTCGTGGAAACTCGCCCGCGAGCGACCTCCTATTCGCACATAGACAGCCCGACGACTCGCGCCACCAGCGACTCTCTCTTTCTCACAATTATCCCATCGTCGAACCTCCTCCCGCTCGAGGACCCTTTTACCCCGTTCCGTAACGCCGTCGCAGCTATCCCGAGAGGCTGCCACGGATGTTACGTCAGATAGAGGTGTCCTCGACGGGAGAAACAGGCAAACGGCCCGTTTTACGGGTCACTGCAACCAGCCGGTCGGGGAAAATCATTACCATCGTTCTCGCAGCCTCCTTTCTTACCCATCCTCTCCGATTTTTTTTTTACTTTCCTTGCGTTGCGTAAATAAATAAAATGTTCTACGATAGAAATCAGAGCCAGGGCAAATACGCTGAGTACTTGAAGTACGTATTGAAGTATCAAGGACTTGAAGTACTGCGCGTTAGGTAGTTTTTTTAAGTACTGACGTATTGAGTACTAGCAGAACTAAATTGCTGAAGTTCTGAGTATTGGACACTGAGTCCGTACTTGATACTTCGATACGTACTTCAAGCACTTAGTGTATTTGCCCAGATAGAAATAAAACTGCAGCGACTGGACTTACTGCTTCGACGCTCCCGATGCATCGATAATCCCGTTGGCGTATTTATTCCCATAATCCACGGCACTGTACTCTGCACACTACTTGTTTAACGGGGATTTTTTTTTCGCTACACCGTGATATTCGTATCGTGTTACGGAGAATGTACAGTTTTTTCTTTCTCGAAGAATAGAATAATCACACGGTAGGTACATATTTCGTGTAATTAGTTGATATTCTTGCCCGAGAAAGTAAAAGACGATCTTTTTTTTATATGAATGCGAGGTTATGCGCATGTCGAAAGTCCGATTGTTTCGTGTGCAGGTGATACAGGCTGTGTAGCGCAGTAGTTAAGAAACGATCCACAGTTGGATTCCGACACGGCGCAGACAATAGCACGAGGCTAGAGAGCCCGAAATTACCTCTGGTAGAACGACAGTCGCAACTTTTGTTCTCGACGAAAAGTCGACGCGGAATCGTGTGCGACATGGCGACAATAGCGTAAGCACCGGGGGACTGAAGTTCGTCGTAGAGAGCGACGAAAGGAAGTGGCGAGCGTGGACGTCCGGTGTCGCGTCGATCGCCTTTCGGGCCCGCGTCTCGCGTGTCCGCATCAGCTGTGAAGCGGCTAGAGCTGTTTGACCTTTAAGGTGAGTCGAAACATTTACCACGTGGCACACGAGTGCAAGAGAGATCGTTGCATTTTTCGAATCAACGTCATGTACAGATGTTTGGCATTTGAGGGCAAAGCGAAGTATCGTCGAACGCGGTGTTAAATTCTAAATTAGCTTATACTTTACTTGTTCGCGGAATATCTGCCATCTCCAAATGCCATTCGTTACAGTTTTTGTTGCCGACTGAGTCCGTTTCACCACGTCTTCAGAACACGTGAAATACCATGGTCGGTAATTAAAACTGGAATCAACTTTTTTTATGCCCGGTGGTATTCAAGGTCAAAAGAAAAGTGACATCGAAGACGGATTACATGGCAGCTTTCGATGACACTTTTCTTTTGATCGTAGATGCTAGCATTCGTGAAACGAGTTGATTACAGTTTTTGATACCAATTGGGCACGGACGAGTGGGGAGAAGAGCTTTCACATGTTGTTAAAGTCGCGTAAACCTCAAATATTCGTCACGAGATTTGCTATGCGCGTGACTCATAGAGCACTTCCGGTTGAGCATGAATTGTTGTGCACATGCGTTTTATCAGCGCCGCCTACTGGTCGGTTCGGTCCCAACTGGTACACCCGGCTCTTTGCATGTATACGCAAACACACTCATCCGGCTTATGTAGGTCGTGCGCATGGAGAATAAACATAGCGTCTACATAGTGACGGAATTTCACGCAGTGCCAATTAACCTTCCCACGTGTGGAGTTTGAAGAGCAGCGGACAAAGGTGAGAGAGGCTTTCGTACTGTTTAACTGCGCGTGCAATCTCCGTCGACACGTGAGTGTGTCGTAAACAGCTCGAGCAAAAAAATACGCGAAGGTAATCTCGTCAAAGTATGTATCCGTTAATTTTTTGACAATGAAAAAAGGCTACTATAACGATACGATATACACGACAGCCGACAACGATAAACTTCTGTTGAGTTGTCTTCGTGTCTACCTTTTCTGTGTCCATCTGGTTTTCTTTTCTCTGGACATCTGGTATGAGCAAAAGTTATCTAAATGTTACATATGTCCGTCCGGGTTATAACCATAAGCTACGTCCAATAGTTAACCTTTTAGATGGGTTAACTTTCGGATCCGTCCAGGGCCTAAATCCCCGTCACATCTTTCGCTAATGATACGATAAAGTTACGCTAACGGTAACCTTACGACAACGCGAATGTCAATCGGATGCCACTGATTGAACTAAAGAAAATACATTTCTGAGTTGCTCGCGAAGCGCAAGCGAGCAAAATGTATTTTCTTTAGTCTGCCACGGGTTGACTAGACATGCATCCACGAGTTGCAATCACTATGACGAGACTCCGGGTATACTGAAATGAGACTGATCGCTTTGTTCAAACTTTTAACCTTTAAGGAACTTTGTTTTGATGGACTCGAGTAATCCTCATGCAACTAAAAATCTAGGTATATAACGATGGTTGCAAGGGTTACAGAAAAACGACACCAAAATAAAGGTTATCTACGAGTCTATAGCAAGTTACAATTTTGAACATTGTGCATTAGTCTATTGAAGTCTGCTGATGGTCACCTGAGTTCCTTTAGGGATCGGATTGATATTCGCGTTGCCGTAAGGTTACCGTTAGCGTAACTTTATCGTATGATTAGCGAAAGACGTGATGGGGATCTAAGCCCAGACGGACACATGGAATCCGTTGAGATCACATTTTGGTAACTAATTTCATTGTGCTACCTGTGGATGGGTCGTTTGATCGTTAAAGTCGCGTTCAAAGCTTCGTAGCGCGCTTCGTTCGAGAACAAACACCGCGTTTAGCTAGTGACTGCATTTAACGCAGTGCTAATTTGCGAGTGCGAAGTGCCGCGGACAAAGGTCAAAGAGGTTTTTGTGCTGTTTGACAGCGCGTACAATCTCCGTCGATGCAGAAGCGTTTGGTAAATAGCTCGGGCAAAAAAACAAGCGAAAGAAAATCCGATGAAAAAATTCATCGACGAGTATTAAACCGTTAATTTTTCGTCGACAAAGAAAAAGGCTGTAAATAACGTTTCGATGCACGCGACAGGCGATAACGATAGCCTTCGATATTTTCAAGTGTTTTTTTTTTGTTAAACATGAATTCTTCGTAGATAGGTTAGGAGCCATTGTCGCTAAACCTCAGAGACAGATCCCCAGACAGAACCGCTCTCCAACTCCCGTTTCTACAATCCGGAAGTTGGCTCTTCGGAAGCTCCGCATTATTAAGCGAAAGTTTGTTATTCAACTAGGAGCGGTAGTTGAGGTAAGGACGAACGGATTTCAACGCTGGAGACGTTTTGTCCCAAAGTATCCGAAAAGTGTCATCGAATTCTATGAAATGCACGAAGTTCTACATAATTAAGTACAGCGAATCCTCGAGATATCGTAAAAGTTCGTTAACGAGGCTTGACGACTTACGATCGTTTGCAGTGTGCGACCACTGACGATTTGTAGGTTATCCCTTTCGTCATCTGTCTGTGGACATGCTGGGAACTAGATACGCCTTTTGCTCGTGAAATTAGTGAAATTAGGAGTTGGGTAAGGGTAAACATTTTTTAACCTTTACGCAACTCCGACTTTATTTACGCAACTCCGATTTATAGGGTAAGGTAAGTTGTGTTCATAATGTAATGAATATGTGGCGAACTATTCGTTAAGGCAGACGATATCAGATAGGTTTGACAATACACGAACGAACGGACGATCGATACAAGATCAATCGTCATGTCCCAGAGTCTGGACGAGTCCTTAAGAGCAAGCAGACGTGTCTCTGGGTTATTCGAAAAGCCCATAAATAGCACTTACATGTGGTGTAATTTAATTCTATGATATCGACAAAATAGATCGAAGTTCACATCTGGTGGTGTCTGGGTCGCTGTCGGGGTAGTATCTGCAGAAATATGCAAATTATATAAGGGTTCGTGTCTCGGATATTCGTGAAGCACATAAAAAGAACTTCATTTCCGTGTAGTTTGCATAACATCGCCGATATAGTTAGGGCTCTGCTAGCTTAACATAAAGCTACCAGAGAATTTTTCCAATTATATTTCTAGGAAAACGACAGGAGCACACAAATGTTGACTGGCGAACAATTAGCACATATTAAGCACGTAATTTCTTCGTATCGTCAAAGTCACTTTGGAGACTTCGCTCTGCTAGCTTTAGGCGGCTGATCGGGGTAATTAACGTTGCCATTATTAATAATATTCGCCCCAAAACCGAAAATACTCTCGTTATCCCTTCAGCCATGGACAGATATGACGATCTTCGGGATTCGAATCCCGGCGATCACCAAATCTTCACTGTAAAAAAGATTTCTTTGAAAATTAACGAACAGTATTGGAAGCTTTTTTACATAAACCGTTTCTGAAATTTCAAACACATGTGCGTTGCATTTTTACAATAAAATTTGTATTTTTCATGAACATTTTTGTAAATTTTACAGCAAAAGATTTGTAATTTTAATATCTGATATTTTTATTTTATAAGCAAACTTCATTAATGTTCAATTAATCTGAGTAATGTCAGCAAATTTCAAGTTCTAGTACATTAAATTTACAATTTATTTTTACAGTGTTTCCACCGTTTAAATTTATGCCAGTCACATCATCGGTCACGACCACTCCTCCGAAGTCTCCGTCCGGTCGTTGCAAGCCCGTTAATTGCATTGCAGGTTTATGTTTACGAAAATCCTACGGAACGACGCACGTACCACAAGTGATTTTTTTATGTCTACGGAATGGAGAGTTCAAACGAAAGGGAAAGAGTCGCCGGACGAGTGGAGTAGAGGGCTCGCGAGGGCGAGCGGTGTAGAGGCTGCCGGGAGAAAGGAGCGAGATGGCGGCCCTCGGGAAGGTTACCAGTCGAGAGGGAAAAGGAGAGTGGCGCGTGGTACACGCGTTATTACGTCTTCCACGGCGAAAGTGGAGTAGCGCTCTCGGGCAATATGTTCCGAAATTGTTTTACTCTCCGGCAAAGAAAAGATAAAAATGTTTCCAGGGCTCCGTGGGCCGGGAAGCTCCGCGGTCCTACCGGCAAGTCCCGACGTCCCTCCCCTCACCTCCTCGCCCCTCCCCCGCGTTTTCTGTCCTCCCGAGTGCTCGCTGCGGAGAGTAACTTTTGCGGGATGTGATGTGGAAAATTGGATTCAAGTTTGGACGGCGGTGTGGGCAGAGAAAAAGGGGTGGTAAGGGGGCGGAGGGTAGGAGGGGGGGGGGGTAAGGGGGCTTTCACGAAAAAGCTAAAAGAAGACGAAACGGACAGAGCAAGGAAGCTATACTGTGTGCGTCGCTCTTCGCACGGAGAGGATGAAAACCAGAGAGAAATTGTCCGGGGGACAAAGCGGGGGAGGGGGGGGGGGACCAAAGGAATAGAATGCAGCTAGCGGTGGATTTCAGGGAGAGAGAAAAATAACTAAAAAAATATTTAAAAAATAAAAATAACCCCGTAGCGAAGTTCGCCGAGCTAGGACACACTCGCCCCTTCTTCGCCCTCTTCCGTTTATTATATCTAGAATATGTTCTCCGAGCCGAGCGGGCCGTATACACGCTTTGCCCGAGAGGTGTGTACGTCTTGCGTCGTAATGAACGCTCGAGCACAGACACGTAAATTTTGTATTTTTTTTTTACATACGAGTGCCACGACAACTGTCGGTGTATACGCTCTCCCACGTAAGTACGTAGGTAGCACTCTCGCTTTGCGCGACCTCGCCCGCCAGCTGCTACAATTGTTCCCGGTTCTTTTATGCGATTTTCGACTCGGCCGAGCGGTCCGACCGAGTAATTTCCCTCCGCGCTCCTGCGCAGCGAGGGGCTGCGAAGTCCCGTTCGTCTCTTTACTTTACCACGTACTCCTTTCCACTCTTACAGTTGACCCGACCGGCAAACCGCCTCGGCGTGTTTGTTCCTCGGGGACTTCGCGAAGCTTCCTGATGACTCTCTTCCTACGGCTTTTTGCGCAGCTTAACGCGATCACAATTATTATGCAATCAGCTCGTTGAATTGTTCCATCCGGAGCTCAAACGTTTATGCTTCATACTGTTTCGAGTTACTGAAAAATTTACGACCCTGAAGATGTCTGCATGACATCAAGTTTCATCTTTGGCCAGTCTCTATCAGTGCACGGCTTTGGCAACAATAACCAATTGTTCACTTATAGAATTGTTCCGTTCAGAGCTCAAACGGTTATACTTCATACTGTTTATTCTGGAAATTCGAAGAATAAACAAATGTCATATCCAGACTGGAACTTTCGGGTTTCGAGTTACTGAAAAATTTACGACCCTGAAGATGTCTGCATGACATCAAGTTTCATCTTTGGCCAGTCTCTATCAGTGCACGGCTTTGGCAACAATA
>JAPYZC010005337.1:0-10834 GCA_030522665.1 Ichneumoninae sp. A BG-2022a | reverse complement strand
TTAAGTTTTTCTGTGCTAATGCACCCCCGTTCTATTTCTTAATAGCGGTCGGCGAAGGATTTCGTTGATGCAGGAGGATGTTACAAATGACCCCACTACGTTACAATTGACCCCACCGCGGACCAAATTCTTATCCAATTCCATCTGTGTTTAAAGGGGCGGTGTTCGCAATTCTGTGCATATTTCTGCTTGAAATTTTTAAACTATATACCTAAGACTAGGTTAATGGTACACTACGGGATGCCGAAGCGTTAGACTCTGGGGTTTGGTGGTAAAAAAATTCAAAAGAATTTTTGTTACTTTTGTCCCCGGTCTCCCCTACTAGTCTATCTTAATAATGATCATCGGTCAATAATAGGCTATTTTCCGCGCGTATTGCACGCAATACGAATAACTTTATTTTAGCGCAGTCGGCAAAAGAAAAAAAACCGTTCACAGCCAACTTTTTCGTTTCCTCCCTCCGCACAAAACTCGGATGAAAATCCTCTCGAACATCGGTCAGAACAGCGGTGGTGTTTAAGGCGTTCAATCGCGAAAGCCCCCGCGGTGGATTGCGACCTGTTCCGGGCATCCCGGAGTTGGTTCGAGTGAGCCGAGTAAATTAGTCGACAAAGGAGCCCACAGGATCGTCGTCGACACCGTCCATCGTAGTCTGCCGGTGGGGTTGGTTGAGGAGAACACGCTCCGAGCTGGTACGGAGCTCGGGCGGAAATTCCGTCGACAAACCGGAAACGGTGGGGGCGCCCAAGTTCGTTCTTGTTCTTAGCCGGCGCTCTGGAGTCGACGTATAGTTGCGAAGAGGCGGAGGAGCGAGCAGGTTCGAGCGGAGCCGGAGAGAGCTCTTGCGATCTCCGAGCGTACCGGATGCTCCTGCTTACAAGACTCACTCACTTTGCTCCCAATATCTCTCCTCCGTCCCGCCAGTTAACAATTCTCTTCTGTTCACCGTTTCGAGCCCTCCCGCACGGCGACCCGCCGCGCCGTCGGAGACTTCTCCCGCACTGTTCTCCCCGTTTCCTCGCTATCGAGCTTCAACTATGCCGGAGCGAACCGCACACGGAGCCGAGGCAGTCTGGCGAACTGGCTCTCACGAAGATTTCGCGGCGCGCGGAGCGGGCGAGCCAACTAACAGACAATGCCGAGGGGTTTTCCTCTCCGTTGTACGCTCAATCGTCGGGACGGCAGGGAAACAGCTACCGCGACACGCCGGTACGAGGCGAACTTCGAGACATCATAACTCGGGCGACGACGAAAAGCATGTAGGGTAGAGCGGGGCAAAATGGGGCAACGGGGCAAAACGGGGTTTTTGGGCAAAACGTCATTTTCCAATCATTTTTGGATGCCCGAATTCGCCCTATCGGATAAATCAGGCTTTTCTGCCCAGTTTTGCCAGATTGTCCAATCCAAAAATTATTGGAAAATGACGTTTGGGGCAAAAACCCCGTTTTTACCCGTTGCCCCTGTAGGGTAGAGCGGAGCAAAATGGGGCAAAACGGGGTTTTTGGGCAAAACTAAATTTTCCAATCATTTTTGGATGCCCGAACTCGCCCTGTCGGATAAATCCGGCTTTTCTGCCCAGTTTTGCCACCTTGTCCGATCCAAAAATGATTGGAAAATAACGTTTGGCCCAAAAACCCCGTTTTGACCCGTTGCCCCATTTTGCCCCGCGCTCCCCTAAGTCTTGCTCTTCTATTTTTTTTTCCATTATTTCCGATGCTCTTTGGTCTTTCCAGGATATTATAGGGTAGAGCGGAGCAAAATGGGGCAAAACGGGGTTTTTGGGCAAAACTAAATTTTCCAATCATTTTTGGATGCCCGAATTCGCCCTATCGGATAAATCAGGCTTTTCTGTCCAGTTTTGCCACCTTGTCCGATCCAAAGATGATTGGTAAATTTAGTTTTGCCCAAAAACCCCGTTTTGCCCCGTTGCCCCATTTTGCCCCGCTCTCCCCTACCGCTATGACGGCGCGCCGAGCTGTGACGGTATTTAAGGAGAATACGTGGATTCTCGGCGCCGTCGACGTACCGAAGGGTGTTGCACTCCGGAATAAGGTGGTGAAGACTCTGGGATGCGGTTGCTGAGGCGCTGCGGAGACCGGGTAGACGAGGCACAAATTGAGCGGGAAATTAATTCATTGAACTTCACTGTTGTTGAGCTCCGATTTTAATCTCTATGACGTCACTCAAGACTGAGCGAGACACCTCCCTGCCGGACCTGGGGTCGTTCGGTAAGAAAAGTTGTAATCAACTTTTTGCGTGGGTCTTTGGGGTATACAGTTGATAGGAGAGTCTCGTCGAATGTCGACGTGATACACGCTTTCGATGGGACGTTGTATTTGATCGTACGTAACGCTACACGTGAAAAAAAATTGATTACAGTTTTTGTTACCGTATGCGGTATTTCACATACTCTTAGCCCTAGCCTGGTCCTAGTCTGGTCCTAGACGGCCCTCGCCTGGCCCTCGCCTGGCCCTAGCCTATCCCTAACTTTAGGACTAGCCTTAGCGTGACCCTAACTCTAGCCCTAGCCCTAGCGTGACCCTAACCCTAGCCGTAGCCCTAGCCTGGCCCTAACCCCAGCCCTAGCCTTAGACTATCCCTAACCTTAGCCGTAGTCTATCCCTAACTTTAGCCCTAGCCCTAGCGTGGCCCTAACTCTAGCCCTATCCCTAGAAAGGCCCTAACTCTAGCCCTAGCCCTAACGTGGCGCTAACTTTAGCCCTAGCCCTAGCGTGGCCCTAATCTAGACCTAGCCCTAGCCTGGCCCTAACTTTAGCCCTAGCCCTAGCCTGTCCCTAACCCTAACCCCAGCCCTAGCCTAGACCTAACTCCAGCCCTAGCCTTAGACTATCCCTAACCTTAGCCGTGGTCTATCCCTAGCTTTAGCCCCAGCCCTAGCACTAGCCTGGCCCTAACCCTGGCCCTAGCCCTAGCCTGTTCACGGGGCACCATCATAAAATAACGTAACGAATTAATGTACTTGCATACCATGCAGTGTAATTGCATTTTTAATATTGTGTTCATGCAGTTAAATACCACAACATGATACATTTCTTCCTTTTTTCCGAATTACATTTTCATATTATTTCATCGTCTCTTCCTTCGGGTTAAATTTCGTTCGCAACTCGCGCGACAAAGTAGATCTCGGTCAATGTTCACACACACGTTGTGGCCTTCGCCGCAACGACGACTTGTAGCTCGGTCCGGAGACCACGCTCGTCCAGTATATGTTAATTAAAAAGACTACAGTACTGTTTACTTTTACGTTAAATCCTGCTCATATTTGCATCAAGTGTCCCCTTCACAAAAACAAAAATAGGAGACACATTCGTCGCTCTTTAATTAACGAGTGCCCGGCAAGAGTCCGCGAATCCTACGGTGCAATGAATAACGTTAAACATTCAGGATATAACGAATCTCTCTCGTCTCTTCTCCGCCTTTTTTTCATCCTTGTCGGACGGTGTCCTCTCGAGTCTCTCCCCCTAGTTTGCAACGTGCGCGGCTTGAGCCGACGGGGAAAAGCTACGAGGCGAAAAATAGAAGTATGGGAACGAGCAGCGAAACGGTCGCTGCCAGTGGACACGCGGAAGGACGTTCCGCATTACTAAATTCACCGCTGAAAATGAATGGACCCTTTTTTTCGTCTGCGGTCCGCTCGCTCCCTTGGTCTGAGCTGGCCCGAGTTTGTGCGGTCGACGTAGCGCCGGATTCCGGGTTACTTGCCCCTGCACATGCCAACCGGAATACATTAAACTCGCAGTCGACCGAATACAAGCTTCGACTCGGCGCTGTTCGGGCGGCAAGTGAGAATCTACGAGATCGACCAAAAATTGCTTCGAAATGAAAAAAAGGGATATAAAAAATTCTTGAAATGTTTGGGATTGCAGTTATCACGGTTATGACATTTTTTTACATATGCTTGGCCTCGTCAAATTTCCCATCGCCGACTACAGTGCATTTGGATACTTTTAATTCTTCGACCGCGGAAAATTACATCAAGTTAAAAAAATAAGGATTACATTTTTTTTTATCTTGAAATTCCCTGGTTTGCAGTTATTACGGTTATCAGCATTTTTACATATTTTTTGCCCCAGTGAAATCATCGACTTCGGTGCAATTTAGTACATTTAATTTTTCGACCCCAGAAAATTGCCTCAAGTTAAAACAAACGAAAAAATGTATTAAAAAATCTTGATATTTCCTGGTTTGCAATTATCAAGGTTATCAAATTTTTTACATATTTCTTGCCGGTGTCAAATTGTCCATCACCGACTCCGGTGTATATAAGTACAATTAATTTTCCGACCGCAGAAAATTCCCCCAACTTGAAACAAACAAACAAAAAAATTTTGATATTTCCTGATTTGCAATTATCACGGTTATCAAAATTTTGACATATTTCTTGCCCGCCTCAAATTTTCCATCGCCGACTCCAGTGTATTTAAGTACAATTAATTTTCCGACCGCAGAAAATTCCCCCAACTTGAAACAAACAAACAAAAAAATCTTGATATTTCCTGATTTGCAATTATCACGATTATCACAATTTTGACATATTTCTTGCCGGTGTCAAATTGTCCATCACCGACTCCAGTGTATTTTCGTACAATTAATTTTCCGACCACAGAAAATTGCCCCAAATTGAAACAAACAAACAAAAAAAATGTATTAAAAAATCGTGAAATTTCCTGGTTTGCAATTATCACGGTTATCAAAATTTTGACATATTTCTTGTCGGTGTAAAATTGTCCATCAGCGATCCAGGTGCATTTTTAGTGCACTTAATTTTTCGACCGCAGTCCTCTCTCATTGGACTCATTGGGAAAATTTGGCGTGGTATCAGCTTTCACATGCTCGTGCCGAGCCAAAGCCGGAGGGAAAGCGGGCGATGTCTTTTTGGGTTACATGTATATCCGGAGATCTTCAACGTCCAAGCTGGCGCGAACGAGCCAATCTGTGAAGCTTCAGCCAGCATTGTCTCCCTTGAGTTCTCTCGGCGCTATGGACGAGAGTTTTAATCTGTTTCGACTGGTCCAACTTTCTCCCGCCCGCGGAATATTGGCCGCCTGTTCCGTGTACCAACTATATTCTCCACCCATCCGTATTCTGTTTCCTCCTGTCGGACCACGCTTCGAGAGACACGTTCCAATTTCACAGTCCATGCGGAATCGTTACATCGGTGGTAACCCGCGGGGTTTGATACCGAGCTGATCGGACGGATCTATCTCGGCCGGAAGTCCTCACTTCGTGGTCAACAAGTATCGTGCACTTTCACTGGGTTGAGCGCTAAAACGGAAATTTGTCATTTTTGGTACCGAAAAAAAAATGCTGAAAACGGTCCGTTTTGCCAGAGCCACATTATTTTACTGAGGCTTCGATCGGCCGAATCGTCGTATGACGAAAATCGTGGGTCCGAACGCACTTCATGGGTCCGAATAGTGAAACTTCTGAAACTTTGTTTTTTCGAATCGGCTACTGCTGATTCTTTATTTTTCCTGATCGTTAAACTGTTGAATCTTCATTTTTCCGAATTTTAAAATTTTCGGAACTCTGTTACTCCGTATCTTCATTTGAGCGAACGATACTCCTCGGAAACAGTAATTGGGCGAACGTTATTCCTGCGAATCGTCATTTAACCGAACTTCATTTTTCCGAATCGTCTTTTAACCGAACGTAATTGCTCCGAATGATAATTTGACCGAACGCCATTTTTCCGAGTAATAATTTTACCGAATGTCATTTTTTTTTTTAATAGTAATTTTACCGAACGTCATTGTTCCGAATCGTCATTTAACCGAATGTAATTGCTCCTTATAATAATTTCACCGAACGTCATTTTTTCGAATCGTCATTTAACCGAACGTAATTGCTCCGATTAATAATTTCACCGAACGCCATTTTTCTGAGTAATAATTTCACCGAATGTCATTTTTTTTAATAGTTATTTTACCGAACGTCATTTTTCCGAATAACAATTTCACCGAACGTCACTTTTTCGAATAATAATTTCACCGAACGCCATTTTTCCGAATAACAATTTCACCGAACGTCACTTTTTCGAATAATAATTTCACCGAACGTCAATTTCCTGAAACGTTAAACCTCCAAACGTCATTCGTCCGAATCGCCAATCAACCGAATTGGCAAACACGTTCGTGGCAATTGCGTTCGAATCCGTGATTTTCGGTCATGCGACGATTCGGCCAATCGAAGTTTCGGTAAACCAAAGTTGCTTCCGTTTTGCCTCGCTCTACCACTATTAGGTTTGCAGTGCAAAGTAGTTACAACTCCACGCACAGAACCTTAAAAAAAGGCTGGAAAAACAGGTTGAAGAATCGAGGGTTCTTATCGTTTAATTTGCGATTCCATACACTCGCTCTCTAAGGCGTACATAGATGTGCTAGTTCTGTTTTATTGCAGATGGAGCGCAAACGGTCGTAGAATGGCGGAGCGTGCCTCGAATAAGCAACTGGGAACTGGAAATCCTTAACTCCCTGGCGCACATGCATCGTGTTACACAATCGTACAAACTTGGAGACTCGTGTGTGAAGGCGGTGTGGAAGAATGATCTAGGCAAGGTTTAAGGCGATTACGTTAAAAAAAGAAAAATAAATCACCGAACCTCTGTCCAGGCACACGACCGAGGTGCTAATCTGATGGGAAATTTTTTTTTTCTTCCGGCACCCAGTTCGTAATATGTTGTAGATTGATCGAGGCTGATGTATCGAGTTCCGCACCCAAGGCCATTAAGGGGATGCTAGAGCTTTTATTCCTGTTTTGCTTCCTCATAGAGGAAGCTTTGTTTTCGTAAAAAAAAATTGAGATCTTAATGTCAGAATTCTTAAAATAGTCTAAAACGTAGAGAAATATGATTTTTAACTGGCGTCCGGATGTGTGTGTGTGTGTATGTGACAGAGTTGCATCGTTTAAAATGACTATAATTCGGAAATGGCTTGAGACAGCGAGTTGAAATTTGGTACACTAGTAGAGCGATCACGTCGCTTCGTTCAGTGCTATTTTCGTGAACATTGAGGGCCAACTGGAGATTTCATGCGATTTTCAATTTTTTGGAAATTCTCTGTGGTAGCTCTAACTTGCGTAAATTTTGAGCAATCGTCCTAAAACTGCACATAAATATACTACTTTGATCAAAGACCTTTGGTATTGAATTTTGTCAAAATCCATCGAAGTGGTAACATTATATGGGATTTTGAGTTTTTTGAAAAATGACTAAAAATTGTCTAATTTGAGTAAACTTGGAGGTATCGATCTTAAATTTGAAACGGGAATAGACTAATACTGTACAATGTTTGGTATTAAATTTGGCGAAAATTAATCTCATCGTTTAAGTTTTGTGAGATTAATTTTTTTTTTGTTTTTTTGGCAAAGTATCTTTTCGGTATCTTTAATCGTGCATGAATTTTTTCAGATTTTTATATCATCGAGAAGTACTTGCAATATTCGCTTACTTTACTCGAACTTATGCGAGATGAGCGGGAAGCGATATAGCTACCTTAAAGTTTGCGAAAGTGCATGAACGTAGTGTCACGATTGACGCATACGTGGCGCTGCATCGTGTCCTGTAAGATTGAAGCATACGCGTCGCATATCAACGACGAATAGTGAAAACGACGAAATTGCCTATTTTGTCGGTAAAACATGAAGGTCCAGCATCCCCTTAAGGGGATGCTGGACCTTCCTATCTTCGCCGAGGCTGCAAATATTTGGGACCAAAGCAAAATGGTTTTTCATGCGTGCCATCCATTGATTACGACAGGTTGAAATTTTTTTTTCAATATCGTAGTGTAAAAAAAAAATCCTGGACAAGGTGATTCGGTGTTTTTTTTTTTTTTTTTTTTTTTTCGTCGAATGCGAATATCAGTTTTGGCCTCAAGCCAAGCCGGATATTGGTCGTTGATGAAATAGTTTTTTTTTTCGTTTACGGGGCGATGAAATTTTCTCATGAATAAACGCCGGCTTTTGCCTAGTGCAATAGCCAATCACAGCAGCAATGAAGCGACAGTACCTTTCAATATTGTCGGGTGTTCTTAAAGGTCTTTTTTCCTGTTTTTTTAGATAGGATTTCCTACGTGAGATTTGTTGAGTAATTGGATCGTGGACGACCGCGGGCGAGATCAATCATCGTAAGGGCGGAAGGGTTTTCGAGGGTGTTAGTTAGGGGAGAGCGGGGCAAAATGAGCCAGTGGGGTAAAACGGAACAGCGGGGGCAAAACTCGGTTTTCCAACAATTTTTGGGTGCCCCAATTTGTCCCAACGGTACATCCGGATTTTCAACACCGTTTTGCCCCACTTACCATTACCGCCACCATCCAAAAGTTATTGTAAAATTGCGTTTTCCAATAACTGGAGTCGTTGTTAAAAAAAAACAATTAATACTTTTTAATATAATTCGTTTTAAATGGATTATAGAATAAAAAAAATATATGTTATATTGCATCAACGTTTGGAGAGCATGGAGATCGTTACTTTTACACAGTAAAGTGATTGCAATGCAAAAAACAGAATTAATCGTTTTAAAAAAATTAATATTTTTTTAAACGATTTCCAATTTGCCCCACTCTCTCCTACGTCAGACCAGGATTCGCAGCTGGATGTAGAAAGGTTGATGGAGTGCATTGGAGTCTGAGAAATTGACACATCGTATGTATACTTGGTTACAGTACGAACCGACGACTGCCTTTCTCAAGCGTGTTTCACGTCTATCGAAACGTTTCCGCGTTTAGTATATAATAGGCTTAATTACTCGTCGCGTGGAGGAGGCAGCCGAGCGTAGACGGGGGTGAAATACTAATGAACAGCGGAACGTTCTCCCGGCAACTAGATCGACGATGTATATATATATGTGCATACATCTCTTGCTTTCACGCAAGACGAAGTAGGAAACGAGCGAAACTAATGAGAGTGCAATCATCTCTTTGTCCTATTATTTTAGTCACTCCATAGAAACCGGAAGTAGGCATGATTAATCTTCTTTTTTCCATTACACGACCTAGGAAAATTCTAATTGATCAAATTGATATCGAGACGAACAGCATTTCGAATTAAATTGAATCCGAATTAAATAAAATTCGAATTGAATAGAACTCGAATTAAATTAAATGCGAATTAAATACAAATCGAATTGAAGAGAATTCAAGATGAATTGAATGTGAAAAAAATAAAATTTGAATTGAATAGAATTCGAATTAAATTGAATGCGAATTAAATACAATTCGAATGGAAGAGAATTCAAATTGAATTGAATGTGAAAAAAATAAAATTTGAATTGAATAGAATTCGAATTAAATTGAATGCGAATTAAATACAATTCGAATTGAAGAGAATTCAAGTTGAATTGAATGTGAAAAAAATCAAATTCAAGTTGAATTGAATGTGAAAAAAATCAAATTCGAATTGAATAGAATTCGAATTAAATCGAATGCGAATTAAATACAATTCGAATTGAAGAGAATTCAAGTTGAATTGAATGTGAAAAAAATAAAATTTGAATTCAATAGAATTCGAATTAAATTGAATGCGAATCAAATATCATTCGAATATTGCATTTGTGAATATCGGTAATAATTATTGCGAATTTTGTAATTTTAGTTATACCAAAAAAAAATCTGCCCGAAACCCTCCAACCACTTTTGAAGATCACAAACCTGCAACGTTGCAAAATCGCTCCGCGTAGTCCCGTTTATTATTTAGCGTAGTAGCTAAATAATTATGAAAAATAATAAATTATTATCATAATTATAAATAATAGCTAAATAATCATAAAATACCCCGCAGACACACTTCAGTAAAAAAAAATCCTGAAACTTTGTACTTCCAAAAATGGCCATCAATTCAGTCCAGGAAGCCGCGTAAACCATCTGAAAATTTATAATCCAATATATCACCCAATAAATTCCCCTCCCACCAAATTTCGGGTGTTACGCATCGCAAGACGTATAACCGTATCATGCGGTACGTGACAAGAATCGCGATGCTCGAATTACACGAATAAGATTATACATCGCCCGTGTCTCGAAGGAGGGGAAGCCCCGGGTAAAACGGGCGTGCGCGCAGGTAAATATAGTCGCATGGCATTAGCGTTCGCGAAGTGCCTCGGCGATGCCGAAAATTCGCCACGGAGGGAGCTCTCGCGCCGGGTTGAGCATGCCAGGAGGCGAGCCGGAGATGCGGCGAGCATCCCCGTTTCGCACGACGCTATCGGCGGGGAACGACCAACTTGCGGTCGAGTAAACATTCGCCGAGGAATAAGTTTAGTCGGTCCATAATTACTGCGGACTTGGGGTGTAGTACAGCTTGGGGCGAGGCTGGTCACGGCAAAGCTCACGGTGGAGCGAGAGGATGGCCCGTAAACGAGAAAGCTGTGAAGGAGTTGCAGCGAGGCGAGAGAGTCCTGAGAGGCGGATGGTGCGGATGTTGGGATCTCGGGTCGTTGGAGGACGAGAGAGGCACAAAAGTAACAAAAATCCTTTTTTATTTTTTTACCAACAAACCCGAGAGTCTAACGCTTCGGCATCCAATGGTGTACCATTAACCTAGTATTAGGTATATAGTTTAAAAAATGTCAAGCAGAATTATGCACAGAATTGCGAACACCGCCCCTTTAAACACAGACGAAATTTGGTAAGAATTTGGGCCGCGGTGGGGTCAATTCTAACGGGTAGTAGGGTCATTTGTAACATCCTCCTGCATCAACGAAATCCTTCGCCGACCGCTATTAAGGAGGGAGTCTCGCTGCGCACTGACTTCGCATAAGTTCGACAACAATAAGAGAAAATTGCAAGTACTTCTTGATGGTGTAAAAATCTGAAAAAAT